>JBANCV010000024.1:43277-141684 GCA_037040105.1 Amiota albilabris
ATGTATTTGTTTGGGTTCCCTCCCCTTCAAACACTTTAACTGCATTCCTTGTTTCTATTTTTTCTCTCTTTCTCTCTCTCTCTCTCTCATCTATTATATCAGCGTGTGTGTGTTTTTTTTTTTTTTTTTTTTTTTTTTTTTTTTTTTTTTTTTTGTTTTTTCTTTTTTTTTTTTTTTTTTTTTTTTTTTTTTTTTGTCATAAAAAGGTGTTCATGTGAATGAAGAGAATGAATTTGAAGCACCACAAATTCTTTATGAAAATGTTCATTATCGTAAATTTAAGTCTTCATCGAAATGAGACGTTTTAAGCAATTAATATTAGAAAAAAAGTCTTTCGGTGTAATGTGGTGAGCAACAAAAGTTCTTTTCTTGTCAAAACAGTTGAGTGACGAGCCAAAAAAAAAAGGCGTTTTGCCAGTGTGGCAGAGTGACGAACGAATGAAATTTTTCTTCTCTGTGTTTGTCACTTGGGCCGCGTTGAGACTTGCCTTGGTTTCGACAGCCCTGGCTTAGATACTTAAAATGGGGTGAATGATATAAATGTGGACATGTGGGCATCATATACATGTGGGCATACATACAGTTTATCTTCGCAATAATTTTTTTTATATCAAGTGAAATGTCTGTTGCTTGTAACACGTCGGATCGTGCATCTGCGACTCCATAAAGACATGCTATACTAATTATAGCTCAATAAGCCTAGTTCTTTCTCCTTCCAGTTGAATGCCTGAATAAACAGAGTTTTATGTTCACATAGCTCAATTAATTTTACCCGCAATTGTATTTTTGGGTGAAACCAAAATCAGAACACATTAATGTATTTTTGATATTCAAAAAGAGTGAGAGACGGAGGCATTGTATATAATTCATCATATTTGAAGGCCTTACTCTTTCAAAGAAAATTCTCTAATGAATATGAAGATTTTATTCTAATTAGATTTTAGATTTTTGAAGATCTCGTGATCTAACGATTGTAGTTCATATTTTATATTCATACATTCATTATAAGAGCTTTTACTGTTAATTCTTTCATCTAGTGTGTGTGCATGTACGTGTTTTGGGTGATTTGCTTTTTTCTGTACCAAATTGCCCACTTGATATTATTACAAGCAATAAGCTTAACAAGCAAGTTTACATTCGTAACTAGAACTTGGGACACAAAACCGATAAGTGGGTTTCTATTTTATTATTAGACAAATCTTTCACACTGGTGTATTACTTTGTTATGATGCTTGTAACTGCGGGTCGGAATCCGTATACAAATGAAATGTATATGTGTATGTAAACGATGAGCATGATGAGGAGAATCGATTAAGACATGTCCTACCGTTCGGTATTTAGTGCATGAATCAGTATCTCGGGTGCAATCGATCAAACCATGACTGTTTGTATGAATGTACCTAACCACCCACTAGAAGATTCATACATAAATTTATTAACCATATAATAAAACCTGTGACATCTCAATTAGATCGTTCTTCACCTTTTATAGTATTGCAAATAGCACATCATTTGTTTCAGCCGATGTACACTGAACACTAGAAGATATTACCACCATACATATAACCGAACATTAATTTTGATTGATTAAGTGACTTAAATTTGTCTACAAGAATTTGCACATAAAGATTTGATTAGAAAGTACAAAATTCGAATTATTATAAATTGTTATGTATGCACATATGTATGTATAAAAACAACAATCTGTTTTTTTTTTTCATTCTATGGAAAAGTTTCTTTTCTAGAAAAATGAAAATATGTTTTTAAATGGAAATTATTGGTTTTAATTTATATGTACATATATTTGCTATAATTGATAAGAATCAATGGTAATTCGAAAGCTGCAGGGGTTCGAGTTCATCGTCATCATCATCATCATTATAGACAATCTTATCTTGAATATAAAAAAACAGAAAAACAAACAAGTTGAAGCCTGTTTTATTATATTGTAAGTATTGAGATGTGATAAGGTTTTCTTAGTACATACATACAATATATAAATACATAAACAAAAAGCATCGTCTGATCCTAGTGGTGGTGGTGGTGTTGGATTACCACTTAGTAACATTCTATCAAAAGCCGTTAGCCAAGCCCCATTTATAGTCTGACGTAGAACAGCTAATCCATTTTTGGAATTCATCTATGTAATTACAAATAATATTACTGATATTTTTTTTTTTTTTTTTTGTTGGGTCTGAATTGTCTTGTCTGTATTATGTTGTCGCTCGTTATCAATAATGTGATCTCTTTGAACTGGATTGATTTTATTAGGTACATATTATTAATATTATACCTATTAATTTCCATTTGTTGTTTTTCATTGATTATTATACATACTTATTTGCAATTGGAATTGCATCATTCCATTTTCAAGTGTCGAACGTAGAACATCTATCTCATCATCATTAAACGAGAATTTCTTTTCTTTTATAAAATATTAGAATCAAAGACTTCATAACGAGGATCACAACATCAACCATAAAATGGCTTCTGCAAATATGAAAATCTTACAAGCGACACTATGTGAAAGTGATCCAGAATTAATGGAACTCATCACCAAGGAAAAGATACGCCAGTGTGAGGGTCTTGAAATGATTGCCAGCGAGAACTTTACTTCAGTTGCTGTACTAGAAAGTTTATCCTCCTGTTTGCATAACAAATACTCTGAAGGTTATCCAGGCAAACGGTAAGTTTAAGTCACAATTTGCATTGTATTGTGTAAGTGATTATTAGTAATAATTTTTTTTTTTTTTTAGTTATTATGGTGGCAATCAATACATTGATCAAATCGAATGTCTCGCTCAGAAACGTGCGCTTGAGGCGTTCAATTTGAATCCGGAGGAATGGGGTGTCAATGTGCAACCTTATTCTGGTTCTCCAGCTAATTTGGCTGCCTATACTGGTGTATTGCGTCCACATGATCGCATCATGGGATTGGATCTGCCTGATGGTGGCCATTTGACGCATGGCTTTATGACACCCACAAAACGTATTTCGGCCACATCAATATTTTTTGAGAGCATGCCCTATAAAGTGAACGTGAAGACGGGTCTCATTGATTACGATACACTTGATTCAAATGCTAAGATCTTTAAGCCTCAAATCATCATTGCTGGCATATCATGTTATTCCCGATTATTGGACTATGCACGATTCCGTGCAACATGCGATTCAGTTAATGCATATCTTATGGCTGATATGGCACATGTGGCTGGCATGGTGGCTGCGGGTCTGATACCATCACCATTTAAATATGCCGACATTGTAACAACAACCACACATAAGACATTGCGTGGACCACGTGCTGGTGTCATTTTCTATCGCAAAGGCGTACGCACTGAGAAGCCAAATCGTGTCATGTACGACTTGGAAGAACGCATCAATCAAGCAGTATTTCCTGCTCTACAAGGTGGTCCTCATAATAATACTATTGCTGCCATTGCTACAGCATTTCGTCAGGCAAAGACTCCCGAGTTTGTGCAATATCAAAAACAAGTACTGTTGAATAGTAAACGTTTGTGCTCTGGCTTAATCGATCGTGGTTATGATGTTGCCACTGGCGGCACTGAAGTCCATTTGGTACTAGTTGACTTGCGTAATTTTGGTTTGTCTGGAGCACGTGCTGAACATGTACTCGAGGAAGTTGGCATTGCTTGCAATAAAAATACTGTGCCTGGTGATAAGTCTGCCTTCAATCCATCGGGCATCCGCTTGGGTACTCCAGCCTTAACTACACGTGGACTTGTCGAAAAGGATATCGATTCTGTTGTGCAGTTCATCGATGATACCTTGAAGATAGGACGGGAAGCAGCGAAGTTGTCGCCAAGTCCTAAATTAATTGATTTCAAAAATGTGATTGAAGAGAATGCAGAAATTAAGGGCAAATTGTCAGCCATGCATGACTCCATCATTCACTTCAGTAAACAATTCCCATTGCCTGGTTTGGAAAATTACTAATTTGTTGATAATAATGATAAGGGGTTTAATTTAATAGCCCAGTGAAGGCATTTACTATTTTATATTTAATTATCTATATGACTTTTGATATGAAGTTTGAACTATCATGCCAAAAATAATATGCAGTTTCCTTCTAACCAAAATAAACAGGTATTCAATACATAATAAATCAGTAAAATTCTCTTATTTAAACATTGCATAAGTAAACAAATGCCTCCAAACTTTCCCAAGCTTAAATATGGTAAATGATCTAACAATGTTAATACATCTACACTTCCTTATATGGGTTGGGCCATCTATTGGTCCGATTTTGATTTGGTCATTAAACGAACAAAAGTTAAATTTTTTCAAGTATGAAAAATGATTTTCAATGAGTTTAACGATGACCCAGATTTTGCAAGAAAAATCATCTTTTCTCTTTCTGTCTAAACAAAATTGCAGAATTTGAGGAACGGAAAATCCATACGCCGTCGTACAGAAGCTAATGCATCCAGCAACCGATTGCATTGATCGTATAATACTTTTATTATATACTTTCTGTGTCCCATTTACCTATATAAAATTCATTTTCATACATTCTTTTCTTACTCGCACATCCCGATGGAAACTTGAATTATGCGTTGACAAGGACCACTTTGTCTTGAAATTTTTATTGCATAGTGTACACTTATATTGCTTGCTCTGGATCATATGCCTTGAAGTAATATGACGGCGTAAAGCATTTAACGATTGTAATTTCCTTTTACAAAATTTACAGGTAAGTAAATCCATAGATATTGGATCAATAGCCTCCGCCGTTATAATTGTTGCCACAGTGCTACTGTTGCTGCTGTTACTTGTATTTGTAATGTCATCTGAAAATGTTTTAAAAAAGATAAAATATAAATAAGAACCCTTCAATCATATTAAGTTACAATATAAAATTTATATGTACAAAAGAATTAGATAGATATTACTTTCGCTCATTTATTTTTGCCACAATTCCTAGTGAAGTAAATAATTCATAAGTATGGTAATGTGGATTCGCCGAAGTTCAGTAAACTACTCTTATTTTAAGATCATTAATAATTATAGTCTATACTGAATTGAGTTGGGACCACCAAGATCCTGCCAGTAACAGACATTGTAAAATCAGATTACAACGTTCACTAAGGATTATGTCGGATAAAATTTCTATTATGTGCTACACATACATAGATCATAGGTTAAGAATTTAGATCTGATTAGAAAATGAACTTCAAAATAAGATTTTTTGCATGGCATGATTGCTTAATTGATTAGCTCGTTAGTAGTATACATTTCTAGTCTTACAATAATTTTATATTGCACCAAATGTATTGTATTATTCGAATGTTGTTCTTTATATTCGAATTCTTCATTTTAACGTGAAAACGTTTTTAAAATGGGTCTACATGCCACAAACAGAATTTTCAGAATTTTTCGAAAATTTTCGCCTTTGTTTTTAATATATTTCGTGACTCAAAAGTCGTTGCGCCAAGTAATTTGTATATTCTGAAAATATGGTTTGTGGTGCAGCGTGTAAGAGGAACTTTTCACACTAAAACAATTACGGTAGTTAAGCGACACTTTGCTTAGATCTTTTTGTCTACTTTGTGTAATTTTCATTACTTTAATATACAAAATTTTTGTTTAATGTTTACCCATTATAGTATAAAGCAAAGTTGAAATTCCTGTCCGCTTGGATACTCAGAATTTCTAAACCACGCATCGGATTTTGATACGGTTATTTAAAACCATGTAAATATTTATTTCCATCTGGTTATCATATACATAATCAATTGATTGAACAGTAAAAATAGTTAATTCATTTTTAGTGGTTTCATTGAAATTTATATAAAAGCATTCACTGCCGCTTTGGCTGGACGTAACTAACAAATATGAAAAATTCTTTGGATATTTTATGATTTCTGGTGGAAATAGTTTTGGACCCGATATGTGGCACTGTTGTCGAGATTAGACTTTATTGTATACATTAATCACCAGTTACTGCCATCAAATATAGACGCTTATGAGGTAGTAAAAATTAGATACATATTTTAAAATCAATTCGCCATCTTTGCCAAACATCTCTTTTTGGTTTATTAATATATTTTTTTCGTTTTTTCTTCAAATCAATTTAGAATCAGTCCAACAACTCTGAATAATAATCGCTGCTGGTGATCGTTTTACCCTTTTCAAGGTAATCGATGTGAATAACACCGCGTGCAACACCAATGGACCGGTAAACCCATCTTGGCATTCTTTGGTGCACGTTCACCCGGAGAAGTCCACTGCTTGGATGTGGTTATATAGTTTAAATATATATAAATACGTATTATAAATAAGGTCTTTTGTTCCGAAGTGATGTGATTGTTACGTTTCCATAAACCGAAATTAATATTTTTTTTTTTTTTTTTTTTTTTAATAAACGGGGTTTTTTGTTATTATTATATTCTTTAAATATTTATTTATTTCTCACGATTTTAACACTTACTTATTTTGTTTCCTTACTATAATTTAATTACAATTATTGAGTGACTGTTTGTTTCTTTGTTTGCTAGACACATAAAAATTTAAAAAAATACCCGTACTATATACGGGAAATATCCTTCTTTTTTTTACTGGTGGTTCAACTGACATAATTTAACTTCACTTAGAATATAGGACTACATACTACAATAATATAATTGTATTAGAGGCCTAAAATTGTATTTATTTATAAAGGAATAATCATCATAAGTTTTATATAATAGAAATAGACTAAAAAATAACAATAGATAAAATGTGATTTGTACAAGTTGGTATTAATTTTTTTTTATTACAAAATTATGAACATTTATAAAGAAATATGTGATACCCTGTACAGAGAGAATTGCTTTTTAAAAAACAAAAAGAGACCAAGGAAAAATTTGCATATCCCAACCGAGTACCAATACCAAGTTTTATCTTTCTTACTCTTAAATTGTAGTTTTTTGAAAAACGAGCTTATCAGTGCAATCAGACGGACACAGCCAATTCGATTTATTTCATAGTGCTGATCAAGAATACATACATACGGTATGTATGTACCTATATTATATTTATGCGGTACAGGATATATTTCAAAGCACAACAACAAAATTTATTAAAAACAAAAGATAATACAAATAAAATATGTAAAGTTTCATTAGACCAGAATTCAGCATGACCTCATTTTATTTTTCTTGTTTCAAGAGTGTAGAAATGTCGAGGCCTTATAAGCTGAAAATAGTCCAGATCCAGGTTTAAATGAGCTCTGTAATATATCGGCTATTTATACAATATATATATTATATTGTATGTATTTATATGAATTCTATTCTATTCTTTATGGATGACAAGACTTAAAGCATAAAACTACAACTTTAAGTTTTCATACCTTTCAAACAAATGTAAATTGAAATCAATCAATATTATACAATAATTTCTCCAGTGATGGTTATGGCCACTTGTCACTCAAACTTACGCTGGAGGAGCGAAAGGTATGCAAGCTTTGGTGGAACCAAAGTTTTTGTCGTTCTATATATATATATATCTTTATTTTTTTTAATTTTTTTTTTTTGATACAATACTATTTTGAACACGATGGCGATGATGATGTCAATGAATATTATCATCGTGATTGATAGGAGGACAAAATACAATTTCCTTTTTCGATTTGTTTTTTAATACATCATTATTATTGTTATTATTATTGAAAAACACAATTTAAATTAATTGATTAATTATTTAATAGATTTATATAGGTATATAATATATTTGTATTTTTTCTTTCTTTCTTCTCCACTTTTACGCTAATTATACTTTTGCTAATGACTGAAAATTTGTGGGGCTAAACCTCCAGAAAAATATCTACAACAGATTAAAAAAAAAGGGATATAATGTAAAAGCCTCACTAATAAAACCATCATACACGTTGATACATACATGTATAGTGGAAGCTCTCATAACCGTCAATCACCGCCAAGTCTTTTGACCGGTTAAGGAAGCTTCAAGCATTATGTCTATAAAATTTTTCCAGGGTTATGGAAATTGTTCTTTACAAAAGCTTTTACTGTGCATAGTTTTCCAACATTTGTCCCAGGGCCTTACTACAATTAATATTATATATTTTGTAGTTCAGCTTGGTCAGTACTTGACTGACTAAAGTATAATGTTTTGAAGCATTTGGTTTAGGTAAACAAATTCCATATTTAACGAATATTTGGTCTTTAAAAGTTTGATTCAAACTACGATGTGTGACACAAAATGAACTAAAAAAAAAAAAACACGCTGCTCCAAAGATCGAGTTCCAGAAGTGTTTCAAAGGACAAGAAACTGCGCGGCTACAAGTTTGTACTACATATTTTGTAATGAGGACTAGATTTTGAACACCCCTCGTATTTCACTCAAAAACTATTCATGGCAAAAGTTATTGAAATATGCACTTTATTGAAGAATATATAATTATGTTTTGCAATGAGATCTATAATTTTTCTCTTTTCATCTGATCAAATGTTGTCCATATTTCTTAGTTAAGAGCTGTTTTCTTACAGCGGAATTAGACTGGAGACGGGATGGGATGAGGAAGATGGGGAGAGTAATTGGTGTGTATTATTGATCTATTACAATATCATGTATAGAATTGTAGTTCTTCTTTGAAAAATTGTCTGAACTAGAAACACTTCAAGAAAACTAGATGAATGTTTTACAAATGCACATTAATCCGAATTAATATATCTAACCTAACCAAATTAGAAAAAAAAAACAACCAATTTAATTCGTAAGGAAACTTATGTATCTTCAAAAACAAGTATTTTGTACAAACAAAAACACATAAATGGACAAATAATTTCTCTTCAAATCAATTGTAGATACTTTACAAAAGTCTGTTCCAATTATATATTATACTACGTACATATGTGTATATGCCTAAATTTCTATATTTTATATATGTATATTATTTGCCTACAACGATATACATATGTATGTATGCATGGATGTATGTATGGATGTATGTATTTCTAAATGTGAATTGAATTTGGACTCTTTATGGATGTAGATGATGTAAATGTACATTAGAACTAAGCTATAGATCCAGCTGATTAATTTGTAATCTATTGCATTATAAGAAAGGACGCAGATTGGCTGTTTTAATTTTGGTTTTTTCCATATGTAATACAACAACAATAATGGTAATGATGATGTTGATGTTCATGGCGACGACAATGACAATATTTGGACGTTATCTTCTTTATTAAATAGATACATTATAAGAATGTAATACTTTATTGCTATTATGTTAAGGCTGCTATTTCATCCATATTCATTCATATTCGCTCTAATGTATCTCATCTAAGCGCGCTATCTCACTCTCTTTCCAAGTTTGCTATCTCGCTTGTTAATTTAATTGTCTATATAAAATCTTTTACTTTTAAAACTAATTTCTTCGGATGCTACTACTGGTACTATTGATGTTGCTGCTCGCCAATCTTCCAATCTTTTGCTCTATTTTCTTCTTCACTTCATCTATCTTCACTACAATGCTTTTACTATTGACTGACTGACTGTGTGTGTTGCCTGTACTATGTACTAATTAAGGCATCCAACGACGTTGCTGTTGATGTTATGTTTCGCTAATATAATCATTGCCACCTCTGAAGATGAGAATGTACGTTGCTATTGCTGCCACCACCGCTGTCGCCAATTTCGAGAGGCTCGCGATCAGTGCTGAACTGCAGCATATCCTTTGCAACGGTATGTCTCAAGTGGAAAATTGTTAATCAGTTTTCCGTTCTAATAGCAACCTTTTGCTCATGCGAAATACGTATATGCTCCCGTAGGCTATATTTGTTCTTGAAATTCTTATTGCAGAGTTCACATTTACGTGGCGGTTGGGGCGTGTGTTGGGTACGAATATGTCTCCAAAGATTAACCGTGGTTATAACCATTTTGCAAAATTGACATTCAGTCCATTTATTATTGGGCGAATCTAAAAATATATAGAAAAATAGGGCCAAGATTGTAGTACTTGCTTTTGTTTTTGAGAAAAAAAAAAAACC
The DNA here is from genome assembly GCA_037040105.1 of Amiota albilabris. Classification (NCBI taxonomy): domain Eukaryota; kingdom Metazoa; phylum Arthropoda; class Insecta; order Diptera; family Drosophilidae; genus Amiota; species Amiota albilabris. The sequence goes on from JBANCV010000024.1 coordinate 53,294, forward strand.
GAAATATATTATAAAATTAAAAAAAATAATAAAAGATAATTTTGGAATTATTCAATTTTGTTGAATAACAACAACAAAAAAAAATACATTAATCATGTACATAAAGTATAACTATTTTATAAACTTTGTAAACAAAATGGTATCCGAAAAATGTAATTTAAATTGATCGCGTTTAAGATTTCTTACATTTTTGAACGCACCAAAAATACTTTGGTCTAGATCGGGTCAATAACGATCTTCGTTGTCCTGGCAGTTGATATAGACATTAGCCATCTACGAGATGACGCACTCCTCAGTGTTGTTCTGATACAACCAGTTGACAGATCCAAGATCCACAACAGCAGTGCTCTCTCAATTTAAATTACATTTTCCAGATACTGTGTGTGCGTGACTGTGTGTTTGTGTAAATTAAAATTAATGGTCCAATTAAAATAAACAAAATAAATGAAAAATATATCCCGGCCGTTAATATTTGGAGACATATTCGACGCTCTGCAATTTAATTAATTTAACCCTTTTTTACATCTTTTTTCGTTTGTTTTTGTTATTGTTTTGCCTTTTGTTTCTTGTCTCTTGTCTCTTGTTTTTTTTTTTTTTGTTTTTTTTGTTTTTTAAATAAAATCAACAATGATTTGCTAGAAATATTAGAAAAAACACAAGGCAAAAAAAGAAAACAACACAAAGCAGCAAAACAATATTTGAACTACATACAAAATAAAATTATAATTTGATAAAAACTAGAAACAATAATAGAAACAACAACAACAAAACAGCAAAATAAAGAAAAATCATCTAAATTTAATTAGTTCATATTGCGCTTATATACGCACCAATGGTTGTACTTGTGTTGGTGCCATTATTGTTACTCTTCACATCCAAAGCTTTAATGATGGTTGCTGTTGTTGTTGTGGTAACAACACCGTTGCCACCGACGTCACAGACACTAACAGGTACCATATTGGCATCATCTAAGACTGTTGTTTGATCGGTTGCCGTCGTTGTTGTTGTCGGCCCACTACTATTTGTACTTAATAAAGGACCTAAAAATTTAGAAAGAACAAACAAAAAATTTATTATTATTAAATACATACATACATATATCTACATAGGCCGCTAGAGACCAAAATTGATTAAAAAAAAAAAATAAGGAACGCCGCAACAAGAAAATTGATGGCAAAACAATGCTGATGAGGAAGGAGCATCTCTTCAACATGCCATTTACTGACTACATTAAACTAAATTATGATCCCAACATTTTTCCACTTTTTAACATCAATTATGCTGCGAAGAAATCTGCCATGAATTACGGCCAAATTGAATGATCAAATCTTAAAGTCATTACTGTAAATATCTACCATGGAAAGGATTCGGAACGTTTTGTTTTTTCATGCTTAGCAAAACTATATACAACTTTATGACATCTCCGTGGTCTCTATTGCCGTTCTGCCAATTTTCGAACTAAACCTAATTGACCTCAATGGTTACAAATTTTTAGTTAAATTTTGAGTCCTTAAAATATAGATTTAATTTCACTCTGTTAAGTTTTTATAGTTTGACAAGTAAAAAATCTGTTTTTATGCTAAATTTCTAGTCCTAATATTCACATGATTTAACCGACATTTAGTATCTTATTGAATGTGCAGAATTTCAACTTAATATGCCATCAAAAAAAAAGAGGCTAATTTGCAAAGAAATTTCCAACATAGAGATGATTTTATGAGGTCTCCTTTAATGAGTTGCAAACATTATAACACAGTGATAATATTTGGTGACCCCCATCTTTTAAGCACTAGCTGAGGAAATAACATATTTACACATATACTACATAGATATTATTATTATATTTATGGCAGCTGGAACCGTAGAATTTATATTATTGTTAGAAAGTGATGACGACAATAGAACATAAATCAAGATAAAATATGAACTCATTAAGAAATTATTATAATTTATACGAGAGTTTACATAACGAGTGCATATGTACATAAATCAATTGCTTGTCCAATAAATGCCGTGAGTGCAGAGCACTGGTAGGAGGAAGCAGAGTCTTCCATGACAGTAAGGTCGAAGGCGAAATTGAAGCTAGGAGCAGAACCACCCAGGCATTACTTAAAGGGTCTTAATGCTTCTGTGCAAATTCGCTGTGTGTCGAACAGCCCGTCTAACCTACACTATGATTAGCAAACATCATGACAAATAATAATAAGTGGATTTATCATTTTAAAAAAGAAAGTTTCTTTTGAATTTGTCGATTTTTATACACAAAACTAAAAACAAAACCATCCATATATCTACGATAGATTTATAAGGGCTGGGGCCTTGCACTTGCCTTATCAAATATTGATCAAATCAAATGTACCATATGTAAATTGTACAATAGATAAGTCAAAACCATTTTGTGAATACACCACAGAAATGTAGTTTTAGTTTTTGTATGTGGGTGACTATCTAATCTATTTGTTGTACTATTTAATATGGCAGGCGACAAATGAACAATTCTCCTTATCATGCTAATCATTTCCATAAATTGTACTGTACTGTACTGTACACACATCTAAGCAATGCACAGTGGTAATTCACACCCTTCCTGATTCACTAAACAAAATGTCATTAGGAGGAATGAATGTTTATCATAATCATACCCATTTCAATGGTTATCTCGGCATTATCAGCTTCTGCTTGATATTTATATTCGATTTCAGATTCGGTTAGAATTTCATATTCTGATGAATATTGTGCAACATTTTGCGTTGTTGTTGTCGTAGCATCTTGCGACGTTTGCGGCGTTGCGCCATCTGATAAGGGATCATCAACATCGCTTACAATATATTCCGGAATTTCCATTTTAACGCTTCCATGTAGAAATGTCATTTCGGCAGCTAAATGAACACATTAAAAATATGAATTAATTGCAAAGATTGATTGATTTGTGCTTATTGGGTACATACTTTTCACAGTATTTTGATCATCTTTGACGGTATAGTCAACAGTTTCGGTGGTATAAATGTTATCATCATCATCGGAAAAAGTAATTTTGCGTTTTTTAGCGGAATTCGTTGTGGGCAATGTTACCATATTCGTCACAGTTAAATGTTGCGTTTGTTGCTGCTGCGGTTGCTGCTGTTGAGTTTGTTGTTGTGTTATTGTTGTTTGTTGCTGCTGGTGTTGTTGTTGTTGTTGTTGTTGTTGTTGGTGATGTGTTATTTGTGTTAATTGCGGTGGTGGTTGCTGTGGTGCCGCCTGCACTTGTATATGTTGAATTTGAGTAGTTTGTACATGATGTTGATGATGTTGCTGCTGTTGCTGCTGTTGCTGTTGTTGTGTTTGTTGCACAACTTGCAATTGTGTAGTTTGTTGCTGGTGCTGGTGTTGTTGTTGATGTTGGAGGTGATGTTGCTGCTGCTGCTGCTGCTGTTGAATATGTTGCTGTTGGAGCGGCGATACTGTTGTTGCTTGCAACAATGTTGCTGTTGGTATTTCAATAGTTTGTGTTGTATTCTGTGCTTGTGTTGCTATTGTAACAGCTTGTTGCTGTTGTTGCTGCTGCTGTTGTTGTTGTTGTTGTTGTTGTTGTTGTTCATTCACAGCACGAATTGTGCTTGGTATTGTTTTCAATAATTTTTGTTCATTTATATTGGGTGCCACAACAGGCAATTGAGGCCTCTCCTTCTCCTCAGCAGTCAAACCTTGTACAGCAAGTAATTCAGCAGTTTGTAGAAACGATTGTAAAGCCTCTTGTTGTACATTTACCTCGCCCTAAAAATGTATAAACATAACATTATAAACTGTTTGTATAAACAAAAGGAAAACAGAAGAAAACAAATGTTTGTTTATGCTATATTTGTTTGTTTGTTTATTTAATCGTATTTCTTAATCGGCCACTCTTCATTTGTTTCTTTCTTTCGTACGTATTGTATCATCTACCTATCACTGTTCGCTTTACTCTAATTAATAACTTACCTGATACATAAACTCGATTATTGAGTTGAGGTCTTCGAATTTAATAAATTTAAATATGATAACCGGATGAGGATGTGGATTCTCTTTGAATATCTCTTTAAAATATGATGAACATGACGATAGGACAACCTTGTGAGCCTTTATTCTCCGACCATCCACACAGAGGCTCACATCAACAAAATCATCATTAAGACGATGGTTGTCAAGTGAATAGGTTAAGTGGCGCAGGTAGTTATTCCAACGCAATGAATACTGTTGAGTTGTTGTCATATTTCTATTGGTCTGTTTTTCCCCTTAATTCTTATTCAAATTAAAATATACACTTTAACTTTTTCAAACAAACTTGAGTTCTATCATTTAATCCAATTAATTATTATTGCCTTGGTCGGCCACCACCACCGACGCCGCCACCAGCGCCTGTCTTTAACCGTATGGCGCACACTACCTTATCTTACGAGAATATTTGGTTTGTTGCATTAAAGAAGCAAAAAAGAAACATCATCACTTTATTGATATTCTCAATTTTTGTTTATATATTTGCTTTATATTATCTTTATCCTCTTTCTTATTTGTTTTTTTTTTTTTTTTGTAATGTACGCTGTATGTTGCGTTCTTGTTCTTAATATACTAATAATGGCTCTTGGTCTTGTCTATTTTTAAGAGAAAATTTTCATGTATTTTTCTCAAATATGGTCACTTTGGCAAATTATGGAGTGAACATTTTTCACATCACATTTTTTTCTACCATTTACCAATTATGCATCTATTCAACAAAAGATGGCGCTGCTTACTGCAAAAAATATATTGTAACCGTTTTCAAGTTTTTTCTTGACATTTTTCCACACCACTTTTCTATCAACTTGACAACAGGACACAAGATTTATGTGGAAAGAAAAATGAAACACCAACAAATTGAAATGACTGATTGTATCTTGCTCACATTCCAAATTTCGTTCACTTTGAAACAAAATTCACCAGCATGGGCACATGAAATCAAACTATACGCACAGCAACTGAATACAATATTGGAATCCTGCAAAGATATCAATCCATGCTGCATCCATGAGTTCTTCACATACAAGCCAACCAAGTGAAAGAAGAAATCTCTACGTAAAATCTTAACAGCCAGCGATATAAGAAGACTCAAACGAAATCACTCACTAGATTTATCTTATACCGCAGTGTATTAGCCTCTATTCTCTACACTTTATTTGCAGCCTGTCAGTGATGGCGTGAATGTAACAATGTATGCTAATGATATGGCGGTAACCATTACATTGTTAGGATCACAATTGAAATTCAACTGAAATTTTATGTTAGATGTTTGGCTTCGAAAATGGAGTCGTGACCGAATATACCTTAAGGTAAACCTTCTCTAAAGACATGAATTACTTTACAACAGTCACCACTAACAAAGCCATAGTTAAAAAAGGATTATCAGGGTGACGATGAACCATACACAACGTACACATGTGCATATGTATTAAGAAGGACTGAGTTTCATTGAATATGATTTAGCTCCAATAACTTCTCAACAGGAATGACATTGTCACCAACCAGTTTATCAAAAGTTTTTATTTGTAAAATTTGTGATATTCGGAAATATTGATTAAGCATATAAAAGTTGGTTAAGCCCACTGAAGCTCAAAATAACAGTGGCAAACAAAAATAAAGTATATTAAAAAAAAAAAATAATAATAATAATGGAATTATGTTGCTCATGGTTGTTGCTTAGTAATTTAGTTAGTTAGTAAAATAATTTGTATAAATGTAACGTTTTAAGTAACGCAAAATAAAGTAAGCTCCGATAAATTGGAAAAGATAATGCAATGTCTGAAAGACCTTAAGACGAATGCGTGCTCTATTACTGCTGTCGGCATCTTCATGCAGTAGATACTGTTTAGCACCACGGATGCCATTGCGGAAGAAATCAACATAATCAATTTTCGAATGTTGCATAAAACTGAATTTCGCACTACAACGAAATGTGTATAAGAGAAGAACACAATTTTAGTACATATAGAACAATCGTTGAAACATTGAAAGCATTTAAGAAACTTACAGTTCATTTTTGGGGATTTGTTCTTGCAAAGCAGTAAAATTATCATTTTTGAAATCCCAGGAAATTGTCACAAAGAAATGCAAAGCCATGTGTGCAGCAAATATGCGACGTTGCAACTTCAATAAACTGAGTGAGGTTTAAGGATAATATTAACTTTACTAAGAACGGAACAAGGATAGACACACTTACAATGGTTTCTCTTTAGCCAAATACAAAGCACAATCCACAACTATGGCTAACAGCAATTGGAGCGTCACAAACTGCAAAACATTATTGACATTATTGATGTATGTACATTATTTCAAAATATATATTAATAATAGATTAGATAGTTGATTACCCTTATGAAATGCCAAACAGGGCAACGTGTTATGCTGCCACCTGGCACCCAAAGTGTTTTCTCAAATGGATTCTCCTTAATGTATTTCTTGCCAATGTTAATTACTTCGCCAGTGGTAATTGGACAAATGCTTGCAGTGGCACAATTAATAACCTCCAGATCTCCTCGATCTGTTTGCTGGGCACGCTTATAGCCGGCAATAATCATGGCACGTACAACAACATCGACTGGTACAAAATCGGATACAACATCTGGATCTGCACAATTTGTACGTAAAATACCAATGCCACAGGCGACCAACATGCCAGTTGGACCATTAAAATTATCCGCCCAACCGGGTACAGGCTCCTCCAGAGATGAAATTACTATATAGACAAATAGTTTTCAATTATTAGAGATACAGAACTTTAATAGAATATAACAACACCAAAGTCAATTACAGTTCACTCACTTTCTCACTCTCTCTCTCTCTCTCTCTCTCTCTCTCTCTCTCTTTTGTCATACATTAGTTAGTGGAGTTCGAAATCTCATTTTAAATAGTTTATCCATATAAAAAGTATATACATATAGTCTAAAGTGATCTTTTATTCATCGAAGATTTCCATGCATCGAATTAATTTCTTTTGTAACTTGAGATTAAAATAGATTTCTTAGAATGTAATCACAACAAGAGAGAGAAAAAACTAATACTTGGGAAAGAATTTCTTCATTCATTTTGAAGGATGACTGACGGCAATTTATGTACTTGGAGTACTTAAAAACATATACTTATTATAAAATTGTTATGGAAGAGAAAAATTTGAAGAAATAATCTAGACCAAATTACAGAATAGTAAATCAACGATAACTATAACTTCTTCAACAAGTCAAAGTAATAATACATCTCAAATATAATTTGTAAAAATGAGATAATTATAGAATTGTCTAAAAATCTTACCTATTGATGGTCTAAATATCTGCAATGGTAGTTTCTCTTTATAATCATTTATGATCTGTTCGGCCAGACTCTTGGTAAATGTATATGTATTCGGCTGATGTCCACCATACTTCAAATTGAAAACATTCAACATTTCAGCATCATAGGTCTCAGCCAATTTGATTGTTGTACGCCAATCAGCATACGGGGGATAGACACGCTCCTCTACAACATGCTTATCGGGATTACAATATGTTGTCGAAACATGTATGAAGGCCTTTAGTTTCTTCAAAGTTAAGGCTAATTTGATTAGTTCATGTGTACCACGGGTATTCAGTAAAATGGCATCTCGTAGTGGATCATCAAAACGTACACTGGCAGCTGAATGATAGATAATAGTAACATTTTGAAGACGCAGCAGGTCCTCAGTATTGATGGCAAGACCCAATTGAGAGCAATCTCCATCAATGGCGATAACTTTACTCAGGGTTTGTGGTTGCTCCCGACGCAGACGGTCATACAGAGTAGTGTTAAGCATATCATGGAGACGTTCTTGTGATGTTTTACCCTTTTTGCCGCGTAGCAAGACATAAATGGTACCAATTTCGGGGCATGAACGCAAAAGTTTCTCAATGAGAACTTTACCAATGAAACCTGAAATAGTAATGCAAAAAGCGACATCAATAACAGTTGATAGATAAGTAATTGATAGATAAAATCACCTGAGCCACCGGTTATAAAGATCTCCTTATCCTGATAGAACTTGGTTATTAACATTGTTCAAGTTGTTGTATTATGTTTGAGGGCGCCTATAGCGGCTATAAGAAATTCACATTTTAGAGAATAATTACAAAACCAAAATCAATTGAAGAAGTTAATGAACTTTTATTTGTTCTCTTACAAATCGGGATATCCTTGATAGTTAAAAAAAAAATATCACCAAATAAATAAAGGCTTATTTTTTCAGTTTTATTTTGAGCTCTTCAAACTCAAAACGACGACGTTTCAAACTCAACTGAACAACGAATTTTTAGTTTTTGGAAACACCAAAAATATATTAGTGCAGTGTGGTGGATAAGCCTCCACCAAAAACAACAATAAAACAAAAACAAAAACAAAAAGAAAAAGAAAAAGAAAAGCAACCACGCAATGATTAACATGGCATTAGCATTACTTGATCCAATGAGTGACCCAAGCACAACACAAGCAGCAACAAAGTTGCTCATTACTGGAGAACATTTATTCGTTTCGTTTTTTCAAATCAAATCGGTCGTCGACCGCACTAGCTAGCTCTACCTTTGTTGGCCTGACGACTGCCTGACTGCCGGCCTGGCTTCCTGTCTATCTGCCTATCTGGCTACATGGCTTTCATGCCTTGCCGCTCTATCAGAATTATTGAATATGCAAAACAACAAAATATTATAAGTTCTTATTAGGTGTCGTCGTCGTCATCGGTTAGTTCAGTAAAGAGCGGATAATGAACAACAAGCATAGGCACATTTTCTTAGTTATTCTAGAATAAATGAGTTAAAATGAATTTTCATTTTCAACCTTTGTAATTTAGTCTTGAAATAAAATGTAGTTTTTAATTATTATTTTTTTTTTTTTTTTTTTATTATTATTATTATTTTTGTCACCAACAATTTTATAGACATATTTATTTAGTTTATGGAAAGCCTCTCTCTATTTGGTATTTGGTATAATGAATTTTTCTTTTAAGATTTTAAGTATGAATTAATTGACTTAAATTATTATATTTGTCAATCAGCAAACTGAAAGCGAACTGACATATTATCCATGTACCATAGATCAACATCACTTTGCTTACAATCCAATAGCCTTGAACACGTAATTTGACCGATTGATCTGCATAGGGTTTTTCATTAAATTTCAGTTTTTTAATTGTGCAAACCGCATTGCTAAAAAGAATACGCAAATTGTAGGTTGTCAGATCGGCAAGACCAAATTCGCTTCTGCAAAGAGAAATGTGTATACATTGGTGTATACGTATGTATATATCTCAATCAAAATGAAAATGGGAAATAGAGAATATCTTCGCTAAACTTACATTTCATCTTTGCTTCGTAAAACATCATTTAGAGACAGACAATTTTTAACCTTGAAATCATATGAACGATTGCTAAAGAAATGCAGCATAACATTTGTCAAATAGAGACGACGTACAGCAGACATGACTCTAAAAAGGGGGCAGAATCAATATATATATATATATATATACATATGTATGTTATGTACGAAATTCTTTACTTACATGGGTTTCTTTTTTAATAGACGCATTACAATATCCAATATAAAGCCACGTGATAAATCGAGACACATCACTTGGAGCCAATACATAAAGAAACAATTGGTATTACGTGCTGTTGGTGTCCAAATGGCAAAGCGAAAGGGATTTTGATAGGCACTATCAGTTCCAGAACGATTGTATTCAAGATTTGATATCCTGTGATATTTCCCACCGGCACAATTGACAACTTCAACGCTATCATCGGGTTTTTGACTAACAAAAAAAAAAAAAAAGTTTAAATTCACAATTCACAAATTATATAGGATGTTTGGGGTCAGTTCAACTAAATTAAGAGAATGAAGATGAAGGTGACAGTGACGGTGAGTACCTACATTTGTTGCCAATTAGCTAATTGCGTTTCCTCATCATCAGTACTATTGTTGCTATTAATATGACCGCCGGAACGTCGATAGCCTGTTAGTATTAAGGCACGTACTACAACATCCACTGGTATCATATCAATACCGGTTTTATTATTGGCATAAACAGCACTAACCAAGCCAAAGCCAACAGCTACGGTTAAACCCAAAGGACCATTAAAATTATCCACCCAACCAGGTTCAGGTTCTCTATAAGAGACAATTACTAGAACAGAAACATTAAAACAAATCATACACATTAACATTAACAACATATAGCCAATCGATCGCTCGATCAATCAAACTTACCAACTGAAGGGCGAAAGATCACCGATGGTATACGCTCCTTAAACTCATTAACAATTTGTTCAGCTAATCCCTTAGTAAATGTATACGTATTAGGCTGATTATGCATGTATCTAAAAGCAATATACATATATGAGACTTGTTGCCACCGTTTCGATTGTACTATTGATTGTAGTACTTACTTGGACTCCATGATATTCAATGTTTGAGCATCCATGGTCTCAGCCAATTTGATGGCATTACGCCAATCAACATATGGTGGATAAACACGCTCCTCGACAACTTCTCTATCGGGATTACAATATGTCGTTGAGACGTGTACGAATGCTTTTAAATTCTTCAAAGATTCAGCAATTTTGACAATCTCTAGAGTGCCACGTGTATTCAATAGTATAGCATCACGCAAGGGATCATCGAAACGAACACTTGCTGCTGCATGAAATACTAACGAAACATTCTGCAACAGTTTAAGATCCTCCGCATTAATGCCCAGGCCCAATTGTGAGCAATCACCTTCAATGGCAGCAACTTTTATTAAGTTTTGTGGTTGTTCCTTTCGTACACGATCAAAGGTACGATCTGCTAAGTAATCATCCAAACGTGATTGAGTTGTCTTTCCACGTTTCGGACGCAAAAGCATATAAATAGTACCAACATCGGGACATGAACGTAACAGTTTCTCAATAAGTAGTTTACCAATGAAACCTTAAAACAAAACAACAAAAAAAACCAAATGAAAGTATTTACACAAATTAGAATGGAAATTTTGTTAAGTACATAGGACTTTATACTGTACTAATTCATATATGGAAGCAATAAACTATGTATGTATTCACCTGAACCACCAGTTATAAAGATTTCCTTGCCCCTATAGAATTCACGTACTCCCATTATGAATTGAAATATGATGATTGTTACTATTTGATGGATATCTCCTTGTGTTTAATCCCAATTCCAAATTTGTTGATGGAAGTTATTTCTTATTTATTGAGTCCGTTCGTCTAATGCTGCTAAGTACATCTGTTTGATCGATCGATCGATCGGTCGCTCGTTGGTTGATTGATTCTTTATGGAGCGCTGTAAATGTGCCAATGGCAGCGCCGCTGCAAGCACCCTGTCTAATATAAGCAAGACACTTCTCAATACATTAGCACAGATACCGATCAACCGTCGGTACGACCTACCAACCAACTGCCCCATCCTTTAGTATGCGCATAAATCAAAAATTGGTTTTATAATTTGTCATTGTGCAAGTCTCGATTCAGTGCAGTTTTTTAATTTTGATTTTGTTTTGTTTTTGCCCGATCAATCGATCAATTGAGTGACTTGGCGGTGCAGCTATGAACCGACAATCTCGGCAGTGTAGCACAACGTCCACCGGCTTCCTCCATCCTCCTCCCCCTCCCCAATATAATGTTAGTTTTGATTACATAGTTGGTTTCCGTAATACCCACACACACACACACACACACTCATACCTTGCGCCTCATATGGAGCCAAGCGTGAGCATGATTTTCATTTTGATGAAAAGCGGGGTTTTAATATCAATAATTTATATGTGCCCGGAACAAAAGCACAAAACGTACAAGCACAGTACAATACTTACATACACCGCTGTCGCCGTCGTTCTCATCGTCATCATCAAGGTTATGTTACTTAACCCATACTGTGTGCCGGACATCAGACATACATATGTACATGCATATGTACATTGTACATAAGTAGGGGCAATTTATTTTTTTTTCTATAAAGTTGGCACCTAACAAATTAATTGTAAATGCAGACAAGCAGCAGCAGCAGCAATAGTAACAGACGTTGACCAGTGACACACGATTATTTTTGCTGCAAGCCGAGAGTAACAAAATTTCATGATCAAAGTTCACTAACCGCAAATTGCTTTGATCTTGTTGTTTTTATCTCACAAAATTCTACAAAATTCTGTTTTTAAAAGGACAAAAAACGAATTGATTTAGAAATGCTAATTTTATTCTTTTTCCCTGCCATCATATATAAAACACATTTTCCTCTCTCAAATTCCAACAACAACATTCCATCCGATGGGCAGCACTACAAACATGAGTCTCTCTCTCTCAATGAATCGACTCTTTGCAGATCTTATTGATATATTGCACAAAGCATGGTAAGCATGCAGATTCACTTCTCTTCAATAATGCTATGCAAAGACGCTCTCAACACTCATATCCATCCCCATTTCCCAGACTATTTTAAGTAGCCAATGCATCTATCATCTGGTGATTGGGTCCTTCCGTTGTATTATATTGTTGCTCCCCAACGATTCCTTACAATGTAATGTACTCTCCACTCTGCTTTTTTATGTACTAAACATTTTTCAAATAAAAAGATTTTTGTCTTTATTTTTCTTCTTTTTTTGTTTAATTTTCTTTTTTAATTATACGTAATAATAATTAAGAAATAATACATTTGCGTTTTTATTTATTTTTTTTTTTTTCTTTAAAAAAAATTATATATGGTTGATGAAATATTTTGTTGTTGCTTGTTGCATATATTTTGGGAATCATTTTAAGTTGTTCTCCTTTGCGGTGTTTTTGTGTTTGGTGTTGTGTTGTATTTTTGGAAATGTGTAATGTGTGTGTGTGTGTGTGTGTGTATTTAAATAAGTGTAATAATGTTATTTTCACTCTTACAATTAGTTTCATGATGGTGGTTGCTGCTGGTGTCCAATTCATTTCCAGTTCCATTCCATAACACACGCCAAACTCATAGCCCAATCTCGTAACAGTCCATCCAAATAATCCACCTCGACCACTGATAAACCGTAGTCCTATTATATGCACAGCATATAATAAGACGGCACCCTCCGCCTTCTCTTCATTTAACTCTACTGATCATTGAGAATTAGCACCAATAGTTTTAATTCGTTCGTCCGCGATGATTCGACATCAGCTTTTCCTTTTTACGATCCGCCGCTGCTGCTTCACTTGATAACTTTTTAGAGGTTGTTTCACATGTTGGAAGAGTGTGGTGGTGGTGATGGTGAGATGATAGAATTGATGGATTTGGATTGAATTGTGAGTTTGGGTGTGCGCGTGTGTTTCGTTTCTCATTTCGCATTTCATTTCACCAACACGACAAACCACCAAAAAAAAAAATGTGTCTTTCTCTTTTTTTGTTTTACTGTTTTCTTATTTTATATCTTTTTTGCATCTCCATCTTTTCGTCTTCTTTGCGGCAGTTTTACTTCAGCCAATTTTAATCCATAAAAAAAAAAAGTAGTAGTAAATAATTATAATAGAGACAACGATCGATGACGGTGGCAGAACCTACAACGAACACGCAGATGGCGTATCGTTGTCTTCTCTGTCGTCGCCGCCGATGATGAAATAATAAGTAGCAATTGTTGTGATGATGGAAATAGGTTGCTACTACAAATGTTGCGCCGCTGGGCGGGAAGTGACTAATTGGCTTAAAAGCACTTCCTGTGCACGATGGAAGGACCAGATTCGTCGTATTCCTGCTTCGAGATCCACATCTGCTGGAAGGTGGACAACGAAGCCAAGATGGAACCGCCGATCCATACGGAGTATTTACGCTCAGGTGGAGCGATGATCTTAATCTTCATGGTGGATGGCGCCAAAGCAGTGATCTCCTTCTGCATGCGGTCAGCGATACCAGGATACATAGTGGTACCACCAGACAACACAGTGTTGGCATACAAGTCCTTACGGATATCGACATCGCACTTCATGATCGAGTTGTAAGTAGTCTCATGGATACCGCAAGCTTCCATACCCAAGAATGAGGGTTGGAACAAGGCCTCTGGGCAACGGAAACGTTCATTGCCAATGGTGATCACCTGACCATCGGGCAATTCATAGGATTTCTCCAAAGAGGAGCTGGATGCAGCTGTTGCCATTTCCTGCTCGAAGTCAAGAGCGACATAGCAAAGTTTCTCCTTGATGTCGCGAACAATTTCACGTTCGGCAGTGGTGGTAAATGAATAACCACGTTCAGTAAGGATCTTCATCAGGTAATCGGTCAAGTCACGACCAGCCAAATCCAAACGCAAAATAGCATGAGGCAAAGCATAACCCTCATAGATAGGCACGGTGTGCGAGACACCATCTCCGGAATCCAAAACAATACCAGTGGTACGACCAGAGGCATACAATGAGAGCACAGCCTGGATGGCCACATACATGGCTGGAGTGTTGAAAGTCTCAAACATAATTTGAGTCATCTTCTCACGATTGGCCTTTGGGTTCAATGGGGCTTCAGTCAGCAAAACTGGGTGCTCTTCGGGAGCAACACGCAACTCGTTATAGAAAGTGTGATGCCAGATCTTCTCCATATCATCCCAGTTGGTAACGATACCGTGTTCAATTGGGTATTTCAAAGTGAGAATACCACGTTTGCTTTGAGCCTCATCACCGACATAAGAGTCCTTTTGGCCCATACCGACCATAACGCCCTGATGACGTGGACGCCCAACAATTGATGGGAAGACGGCACGTGGTGCATCATCTCCAGCGAAACCAGCCTTGCACATACCGGAACCGTTATCAACGACCAAAGCAGCAACTTCTTCGTCACACATTTTGTTTACTACAAAAGAAAATTTGAAAAAAAAAAATAATTAATATTCATCACTCGAATGAAGAGAAATACGAAAATCCAAAAGAGAAAAATATATATGTATGCCGGCCAAACACAGCTCGTTCTTCTTCCTTCTCATCTTTTTCTTCTTATTTTCTCATTATTCCTTTCCTTCAACCACTTACACACACACACAATCACTAAACTTTGAAATTTTCTTTCCCCTTTTATCACGTAATTTCTGTACAACACAAGAACAGAAAAAAAATATGGCTGCCACTTATTAATGCAACCTAATAAAACACGGCTAACACAATTCTAAATGCAATCTCAAGAAAAATCGGGAATTTTCTTATTGACTGCTACTGTCAATTGATTTGATTGATCACGACGCTCACCTTCTTTTTTTGAAAATTCAAAATTCACACAGAAAATTTACAAAAAGTTTAAAGTGAAAAACTTCACTGAAATTTTCTAGAAATATATAAATAAAATAAAAGTTCTATCAGAGAACCACTAAGCACAACCGACTTTAATGACTGTCCAAAGACGAATGAACGAAACGCTAAACAAGAAACCAAATGTTGGTTAAAATAGCAAAAGAGAATTGTGTCTATGTGTGTGTCTCGATCTCTCTTTCTCTATCTATCTGACAGGGACATAATCTATGGCTGACTGTCACTCTCCCGGCTTACGCTCACCTCTTTTTTTTTTTATTCAAAATTCACAAAAGAAAAATTTAAAAAAGTTTAAGTGAGAACTTCACTGAAATATATGAACAAATCACTAGTTCTATCAGAGAACCACAAAAACACAACCGACTTTAATGACTGTCCAAAGACGAATGGACGAAATGCAAAGCAAGAAACCAATTGAATGTTGGTTAAAAAGTAGCAAAAGAGAATTGTGTCTATGTTGAGTCTCGCTCTCCCTCTCTCTCTATCCGATAAAGATAGATATATGGTTGACTGACTGTCTCTCTGCCGGCTTGCGCTCACCTCTTTTTTTCTTTATTCAAAATTCACAAAAAGTTTAAGTAAAAACTACACTGAAATTTTTTAGAAGTATTTAAACAAATCACAAGTTCTATCAGAGAACCACTTTTCGCCACCAAACACAACACAACCGACTTTAATGACTGTCCAAAGACGAATGAACGAAACGCTAAACAAGAAACCAATTGAATGTTAGTTAAAAACTAGCAAAAGAGAATTGTGTCTATGTGTGAGTTTCGTTCTCTCTATCTATCTGATAGAGATAGATATATGCCTGACTGACTCTCTCCCGGCTTACGCATGCTTGCGCAAATGAAACAAACTTATATTGTCGTGATGACAGTTACGAGAAAAAAAAAACCATACTCTTTTCTTAAGAGACTGATAAAGTTGTGTATGTGAGTAGTATATGGATGCGAAAAAACACTGTCTCTCATAAGACACAATACTAAAGCAAAACGCTTGCCGACCAACTTTTGTGACCATATATGGTCATGTTTGTTATTCGCCTCATCGTTGCTGCCTATAAACGTGGGCTTAACACAAAGAAGAGAGGACAAGCGACGAAGAAGCGAGGGTTTATAAAAACGGAGAATAAAATGTTAAGAGCTAATGATGTGTGTGACTGTATAGTACTACTACACTAACTACATAGTTATTTACTCCGGACGACCCTCCCTCACCCCTCCCTCACTTTTCATTATTTTATTGCTCTTCTTGAGGTTTTTCACTTCCATTATTATGTCTGTCTGTCTGTGTATTTGTTTGTGTATTTTTCCCCTTTTTAGTTTCTTATTCATTCGTTCGTTCGTTTTTCTCTTCTAGAAACTACGAGTAACAAAATTAATTCAAAACCGGCATTATTTTGTTTTTTGTTTCATTTTCTTCAATTCTTATAGGAAATTTTTGTCTTATTAACAAAGCCGAAGAAGTGGTGCAAGAAATGAGGAAGGAAGCAAGATTAAACATTTGGTTGTGGGTGCGGTGCAAGTGTGTGTCATGTTTTCTTTCTTTTCTTAATCACCTCTAATATTTTATTTTATTTCCTTTCTATTGTGTAGTTATATTTTCTTCTATATATAGTTATGATCGCATTCTCACTCTCTCCCTCTCTCCCCAACTCCCCCACTCCATCTCTCTCCATTCTCTTAAACGTGTGAATATTGTCCGAGTTTTGGGCCGGAAAAAACTTTATCACATCAAATACTTGATTCATTATATTAGAAATAAAAGATCCCCTTGCCCCTCTTACTCCAAAGCAAATTAACAAAAACGCTTATCAAGTAGCCACGCCCTTGGATTTTGGTTTGATTTATAGGTGGAAAAGCGAAAAGCTTTTCTTTTCGAAATTCCTAGTTTTCGTACGCCATTTATTAATCATTTCAAAAAATCCTCGAAACAAAAACTATCTCATGAATATTTCCCAAACAGAACAGCGTAGTCTGCATTCAATTTATTTAATATATAACACTCACTAAAGAGTAGGAAGATTAAGACTCATAAAGATCGAATAGTTTTCTTCTCAAAACGGACGAGTCTTAATTATTTTAAGAAACATGATCACACACTTAGCGAATAATAGTTAAAATTGATTTCGATTACAACCCGAAAGTCGGGATGGGCCAAATCAAACCAATGAAGAGCTTCTCTAATTTTTTTTTTTTCTTTTTGTTTAGTAATCCTTTTTCTCTAGGAATATACAATATCTTTATGTACTTAGAAAAAAAAAAATTACAAAAAAATATCTTTTTAATCCACAGTTCTAGATGAGTTTCCATAGACATTCCACACTAACCACAATTGCACTTTTTTTTTTTTTTTTTTTTTTGTTAATTTCTCTTCATATATTTATCTTGTATTGTTTTCTTAAGTTTTTTTTTTTTTTATTTTCATTCTTCACAAGATTTGCACATTGCACTTCATTTCTCGATTCTTCTTCTTCATTGCACAACACAAAAAAAAAAAAAAAAAACAATTACACAAAAAAATTACTTACTTTTGGTTTGTTTTATTAAAATTAATTAAATAAATATATAAATTAAGTCTTTCGATTTGTGTCTTGATTGACTGTTGTTATTCTGTAGTGTTTCGGAATGATGCTCCAAACGGCACAAGAACTCAAACTGTAATGATACGAAAACTGGTCACGCCGGCTTTTTATAAAGCCCGAAGTTGTCGATGCCGATGTCGCTGCTAATTCAGCAAACAACTCCTTATCAGCAATGAATAAACGAACAGACAGCACGGACGGACAAGCGTTCAAAGCGATTTTTCAAACATTTGACCATATATGGTATGAATGCACAAACCAAAAGCGAATTCGCTAAGTTTTTCCAGAGAATTTCCTATCGGTGAGTAAGTGTCTATGGATATGCGTGTGTGTGTGTGTGTGTTGAGTATCTGAATGACGAGAATCTAAGTGCTGTGTCGTGTGTGAATGTGAGTAATATGCCGCTCCGCTCAAAAAGCAGATGGTAATAACAAACTAACGAACGAATTGAGCGAGACTCACGTATAGGAAGTATTACACACATAAATATACGACTTGATTTAGCCTCTATCATAGCGATATGTCATCCAATAATTGAAGAGATTGAGCACTATGTTTCAAGAGAGTTATGATCAAGATAAGAGTACTGTTCAATCAAAGCCTGAAGTTAGCAACTAAATTCGATTTTACTTACGTTTTAAAGGCATGGATGAATGCATTCATATGCATTCATAAACTATCCCCATTCATATGTATATTCCACTGTACTAGGAACCTGCATAAATGCATTCATAACTGCATATGGATGAGTATATGAGTAGGAATTCTATAACCACATAGGTTTCTGACTGGATTGGTGATTTAAGAAAGCGATCATAAGAACAATCTTAATGCTTATAAGGATTTCATTATGTCAAATAACTAGTCATCTATATAGTCAAAGATATGCTCAACTTTCTAAGCTTAAAAACTCTTGCATAACTCTAATTTTCATATAAGAGTAAATCTAATTTAAATACATAAGTACATAATATGTTATTCTTGGAAAAAATGAATGTTCATAAGTTTGAGGGCAACGCCTACACCAAATTACTGGACTTATAAGCTACAATTTTACCAGGAGGTATTGATATTCCAATCCTAAAAGAGTTAATTTAATTAATTTCAAAATTTTAACACATATGGTCTATAATTTATAGCGCATATATAAATCCTAAGAGTTCTACAAATTAAACATATGTACTTACATACATATGTATAAAAATGGACGGTTTACTGAGAAAGAGAGGCATCGTGCCAGTGCCGGCCGCTCCCAATACACAGTCAGTGGCTTAGCTGTTTAGTATATGCAAGTGCGAACGAAATAGCATGCGTTATATATGACAAAAAAGTGAAACAACATTAGCACACCACACATACGTATCTTTCTTTGCTTCCAGAGTACGTGCTTTCTTCATATCGTTGGGAGAGACTTTGAGGTTGACTCACAAAAGCAAATAGGAAAAAAATAAACAGCCAACAAACAACACCAACAACAATAATAAAGATGACGATGAGTCGCATGGTTAGTAAAACAGTGTTGCCTTCGTTTATGCAGGCGACTGAGTCAGCCAAAGTCCGTCAATTCTGATAAGCTTAGTTAGACCATATTTTCTATATGAATATAACAAAATGGAATATATCCATACACATGTACATAAACATGTTTTTATTCTTTATAAGAAAAAAAAAGAAGATTATCGTTTGTTATCAAACAGTTTTTCTAAATCCATTGTTCTACTTGCATAGTTTATTTGTCTGATTGTTTCATGTAAGTACATATGTTTTATTTAAACAGATGTATTTATACATAAGTACATACTTAAGTATGTGATTGACGCAAGTTAGTTTTGCCAAAAACAAATACAATGCACGTTCTTTGCTCTTATCTGCTATTGGAAACAAAATATGCCTAAGTGTGTACGCATGATTGTTCATATCATAATTATGATAAGCCAAATTATCAGTATGAACTTTTCATTCTATTTATCAGTAAAAAAAACTATTAAATTCATCAAAAGATTCCATTTATTTCGTGCAAGTTACTTGGCAACTCTTTTTTCTTTGCTTTGTATTACTCGCCTATTTCGCGCTCACAATAAATCGAAACAAAGAGAGTAAAATTTCACAAACCCAAAATAACGCCAAAGAATAAATTTAGCCAAAAAAAATTAACAAAAACATAACGGCGAAAGCTAAGCTTTGCATGCTAAGTCCGTTTCAAAGACTCTACAAAGAAAGAAGGCCTAAAATAGTTGAAATTCTTGATTTTTTACTAGACAACTACAACAACAACAACAATAATAAAAATATTAATAATAGTAATAATTTCAATCAAATTGTTGAATTGTTAACTTATATAAAACATTTTTTAACAAGAAATGATTCATAACTGTATAAACCAGACACCGCATAGATCAATAGAGAGTGGGACAGTGTGTTAAGAGAGAATACAAAATTGATGGAGACTCTGTTCAGGTGAGAGCGAACACATTTCGTTATTTGTATCTGTATTTGTATTTGGTAAGTTATATGATTATATGTATGTGAATGCATTGGAGCCGGAGTTAGGGCTGGGGCCTGCTCTCTGGCTTAATGTGGAAGAAGCAGCTGACAAAATACAACAACAATCAGCTAACAGCGCAACAACAACAATTGCATAGAAGTAAAATACAAAAGAAAATGAATATGAAAAAAATACAACAAAAGCCGCATTTGGTTTCTCATTTTATTCACCTTTTCTTTCTTTTTACAAATTTTCTCAATCTTGTTTTTGTGACTTAAAATTAACAACTTTAGTTTCATTTTCTTTCATCTCAATAATTTCACATAATTTATTATTATTGTACAAACATATTATTATGTATTGAATAACTTTGTTGAGGGCATCCTAAAATGAAAATCATGTCTTTTCCATAGATCTAGGCAAGATCATGGCAAGATTGATGGTTGAGATCGATGAGAAAGAAAATCTTAGGTCAACTTCATAT
The DNA here is from genome assembly GCA_037040105.1 of Amiota albilabris. NCBI lineage: Eukaryota > Metazoa > Arthropoda > Insecta > Diptera > Drosophilidae > Amiota > Amiota albilabris. The sequence goes on from JBANCV010000024.1 coordinate 74,134, forward strand.
GGAAAAGTGTTCTAGATGATTCTCTTTGCAATTCTGCTATTTACGCCGGTGTTTTGACTGACTATTATCTTGGAAAGATACCATTAGCCTAGGCCATGAAAATGCTTGATACACCGACACTCCTACGAGTTTAGTGATTACCTGGCGGGACCTCCAAATAGAAGACGAGATTTTTAGCTGGTGATTTGTTGTAGGCTCCAATTATCATCATGGTGGCGAACATACAACATACTCGAGGTATGCACGTATGAACGGCATATGAATGTATTCATGCAGGTCTATATTTCATATGTACATACATACATGATACTGATAATTAAGATCCATTCCTCTATATCTGGTATGAAATCAAGTGTCTACTTGATGGAGCTTTGACATCTTTACTGCAAACATTATCGTTTGGTAAATAGGCAATCTATTTGTACAAATATGGCATTCATCATCTTCATTTGGACAAATGCGGTTTTGAGGGTTTCCAATGGAAATAGTTATAGATAATACACACATGTACACAGATACATACATACACTCATGCATAGAAATGGAAGTGTGGAATGCAATGAATTGAGTACAATTGTGTCTAGCATCATCATGTGCGCTAAAAATAATTAAGTAAATTTTAATGATAATTTGTAAAATTAACAATAATATGTACAAAAATTAAATATTAATCTTTTTCTTTTTTTTTTCTTTCTATTTTGTTGTGCTCATTTTGTGTGCATTTTTCATATTCATTTCCATTTTTGTTTTTGTTCAATTTGTAGTTTGTAACAATTTTACAGTATAACAATTTAAGTATAACGAACTAACGGTACATATTCATTACAAAATTAATAAGTTTTTCATGGAGAAATTTAGAACTACATGCATAAGTTGCTGTTGCTGTTGTTTTTGGCCTTAGAGTTTTTGTCGTTGTTGTTTTTGTATATTTCCAGTTTCTCCTTCTTGTTTCATTGATACTTCTACCGATCGACCGCTTTGCATTTTTATGTTTTTACTCAACTCAACAGCAACCACAGCAACAATTGAAATTGTCACCTTAAGTGGTGAAGGTGAAGGTGAAGAGTAGGCAATAAAAAGAAAAAAATTCAACATGCATATCAACACAGCAGATATGCACTTGCATATATTTCTGTATGTATGTATGTGTGTGCATGCATGTATGTAATTTTGTTGTTTATGGTGACGTTGAATTTTGACCAAAAAAGTACTCAAAACTTGACTTTGAGAAACAAACAGTTAAAAAGAAAAATAAATAAGAAAAATTAAGAAAAACGCTTACTTTGGTCTCACGAAAACTTACATACACTTCAGATAACTTATTTTTTCATATGTACATATATGTATGTACATATCACTTTAATCTGCCTAGGTGATCCACCCACCTTCTCCGAGAAATATGCGATTGATTATATTTCTAATGTAATCAATTTAGAAATGTTCAAACCTAAACCTAAGTGCGATTTAAATGTTCCATGCGAAATTCTATTTTATAAGCAAAAGTCAGGAACCGTGCTTGATTCCATTAAAATAAGGTTATGATGATGGTGGTTATGTCTTCTTCGAATAAACTGATTGCCATTTCTTACGAGTATTTATAGAATTCCATATCTAGAGACGGTCTATGGAAATAGATGTTACCCTCCAAACACTACAAATATCAGACCAAAGTGACACATCTCACATATGTGATATAAATTGTATTAAATGTGTGTGTATGTAAAAACACAAACTAACAAACGAAATAATCATCGACCTTTCTCCAACCATAAAAATCAAGATGTTTAACCCTGTTTAGCACGTTTTCGAGACAAATATGATGAAAGATGCTGTCGCTGCTTGCTGTTGATGACAACCAATAAAGCATGTGAGAAGAAACAACAGACTTCTGTGCAAATCAAATATACTTACAACAACAATTGTGAAGATACTAAACAAAAATTATAATCACAAAAAAAAAAAAAAAACCAACAAACATTAATTACGACTCTACTAAAATTTATACTAAAGATGAAATACCCTTTACATAAGGATACATAATTGAAATAAATAATGTTTGGTTGATCCATTTGATAAAATATAAAAGTGCTTTATATCGCTAATTGACTGTGTCAAGGGATTGATAGATTATAAAAATTCAATGATCGAAAAAACAACAAATTTTTCTTAAAAAAAGTTGAGTTTTCTCGCATAGATTGATATATAGTTAGTTATGTTGGGAGCTAAACGAGTGGATCGACATCTTTATCATGTGAACAAGGACAAAATAAAACAACAAAAGTGTTGCGACGAACAGAACAAATTCGATGCTGAGACGATTGAAATAATTAAGTAAGTCTACAGCTGAAATCCAATGTCTGAAGCAAGGATCTACTGGTATTAAAAGATGTTATCCGGATGGTCCGAAGGGATGTTGAAGACAACTGATGAATAGTTACAAAAGACATCGCAAATACCTGGAGGCTGCATCACAACAAGGCGAGTTCTTGGCCACATGAAACATGAAAACGCAACCGCCGTACTTTTCCGACTTGACATCGAAAGACTTCTAATTGTTTCCTCATATCAATAAGTGGAAGGTAAAAGCGGCTCCAATCCAATCGAAGGATATTGAATTAATTTTAGACTGCTGTTTTCCCATTTTTCTCTGGGCCTTATCACTGAGAGAGTGGATAGCCTTTCCTTGGATGGTCAAACCATCCGAGAATCCTATGTATGTACAAACACGACGGAAAAGTATTAGGACTGTACCCATTATTGATGTGTAGGGTATGGGAAAAATAGCAAAAATTACAACAACAAAATATTTATAACCATAAAGAGCCATTGCCAAGGTCATTGAATGAGAAAACCTCAACTCAACATTTTTCGCAATAAATTTTCGTTATTTAGCGATTTTCTTTAATTTTTTTTTTATTTTTTCTTTAAGTGCATGTTAGTTTGTTCATGTGTGTGTGTGTGTGTGCGTGTGTTGTTAAAGAATTTATGTATTAACATAAAAGTAAATGCAGACAAGTCGAATTACCAAACAAACAGACAGATAGATAGACTAACTGAAAGATAGGCGGGCGGTTGGACAGACACCTCTCAACTAAAAAATATCGCACGCACAGCAGGTGCCAAAGCCAACACAACCATTTACTACAATACTATCGCGTTATACTTTGGTGCTGTTACATCTCACCAACACCCGCACTCTTATCGTAGTTATCTAGTACTATACTCTACTCCTCGTATGTCTTCAGTTTTATATTAATAGGCAATATTATTGCAAGTATGTACATATTATTGTTGGTGTTGTTGTTATGGATGATGATGATGATGATGATGATGTGACTAATGAAATTTCACTGGATTGCGTGGATTTTCTCAAAAAACAACAAAAACGCAAAAAGAAAATATAATCTCCAATCAAAAATATCTTATTAATTGTTATTTTAATTAGTAAGCGAAAAGCGAAGAAAAAATGTTATAATTATAATTATAATACCGACGACGACGACAACAACAACAACAACAACAACAACAACAATAATAATAATAATAATAATAATAATAATAATAATTACGAGTCACGATTCAAGATCTGACCTAAGGAGAATCTTCAAATAAATCGATTTAGGATCATCATATCAATATAATGCAATACGGCACTGAGCCTTTTAATGTGATAATCTATTGGACTTGAAAATACGAATAATGAATTCTCGATCATAGATAGAAATCTAGTCTACAGAGATCCAGTTAGCGCATATTGCTCTCTTATAGGGAAGTGCAGCTGTGGTTGACCATGACTATGACCATGAAAAAATATAGTTCACTGAGATCAACATATAATGTCTGTCGCAAAGTTAACGCGACTTTTTCATATTCTCTATTTATAGTGACGCTATCTTTTGACGAGTACGAGTACAAGTCGGAAAGGTACATCCTTCACTTTCGAACAAGAGAGCAGTCACAAATCAAAAGTTGTATAATGTATACATGAGGTCCTCGATTTGCTTACAAATTTATAAATCAGCATATCTAATTTTGTACACAAAATTGATTACAAAAAAAAGTATATAGTATAACGAAAAGAAATAGTATTATTTTCTTGAAAGCCAGAATATTCTCCAGACTCTCGACCAATGAACTTACCTATTACCTTCCTACCTACCTTACAACCTACCAATGTTAAGTAAATCTCTGCTGTTTCTTTTAAAATATTTTATTGTGTGCATGTTTGTACATACTTAGTTTGTCTTTACCACCAACTCACAACATAAGTAGTGAGTGTTGTGTAATGCATGGAAATTTAAGAGAAAATGCAAGATAATTAATTGCATTTTATGCGCTTTGCCCGCCCACTGTGCCTTTGCTGATGCTGATGCTGCTTTTGCTGTTGCTGTGCTATATTTAAATATTGAAAATATGAGTAAGTAAGAAAAGCTGAAGAGGAAGGAGCTTTATTTAAGTAGACAGATGAAATGACAAAAAGCTAACAAAAAGCAAAATTACATACATTCTTTGTGTGTGTGTGTGTGTGTGTGTGTGTGTGTGTGTGTGTGGATGGATTGGAAAGTGTAATAAGACACAGAAGAGGGAATTAGCGTAGGTTGGCAAGTGAAATGAAGTATATGCAGGTGGATGGTAAACTTGCATAAGACAAACTTATACTTATGCATGTGCATGGGCGTCCGCAGCTTCTGCTCTAGGGGGTGACCAACTCAGCACTTAGTTATGGTCGTAGTTCATCGGCCCGAGTGGGTGCAGTGTAAGGCCATTTGAGGCAACTGACCTTTTGGTGCGCTCCTTCAGTACGCCCATGCATACATATGTGTCAGTTTCAAAAAGTAAGTTATCAAATTAGTTACAGAGAAGTAGATAAAGATAATGATAGTGACAATGACAATGACAGTGAATCTGTCCAAATTAGAGAACAAAACTGAAACAAAATTATCAATTTGTTAGATTTTTATGCATCTTCTATGTGACACTTGGGCAAATGCCAACAGTGCTCAGCAAAAGGAAGGGCACCGAATACAAGCCAAAAGAAACAATAATCGTTCGCCGTTTTCACTTGAGGTGGCGCAGACATACAAATGGAAATCAAAATTAAACGTTTTTCCCAAAAAATAAATTTGGAAATTGCAAACGTCATCCACTATCCAAAACGCGTCGTTACTGTTCTTATGGTAGATAACTTTTTTTACATTTTATGCTAAATATCATTAAGACAACAATGATAATGAGTAAGATAATGGCAATGGGTTAGCAAGTAGAAAATTGGCCTCTAGGCGCAAGTGAATGTACCACATGACTTTGATCAAATCAAATGAAATTAAATGCATTTGGACTTGATTTGATTTGACTATAAAAATCACGATTCAAACAACAAACAACATATTGTTTTTTAGGAATTCAAAGAAATTCCATTTAAAGAAAACTGCTGCTGAATTCTCTTCGAATGCTTTTGGAGGTTGACTTATGGGCATCAAGCTTTATTAGTAAAAACATCCAAGTAATGGATGGTTTCGATGCTTAAATAGTGGAAATTTCAATTATAAAGAAAATACAACATATAAGTTTCAAGGTTAATGAATTATAGGCATTAACCGATGAAGATCTACATAAGTACTATGTACCAGCTACAAGTCTTCGTTAAAAAGCTTGGATGTGCTTTACAAATTAATAGAAATGTCCATCATTGAACTGACGATGAGATTGTGAAAAGAATTTTCGGACCATGCTAAGGAATGAAAGCAACGCTTAAGAGGATTATCCTTGAATAGATGGGTGTGTGGTATGTAGATCCAGACAGGAGTTCTGTATCACAGTGAATTTCTATGGAAACCATATCATCTGTCCGTTTGAGTTGGGATATCATGAGTTGATTTTATTTAAGCGCATGTGACAAAAATCTAGTAATGTTGATTGATATTTCTTATTATTGTATAGTATCTACATACATAAATATGTACATATATCTACATATATCTACATATATCTACATATATATATGTATGTAGATATACAACAGTATTATTGCTTTTTCACGTTATTTCAATGAATTTTTATTTTATTTTTATTATTGCTTGTGTTGCTGTTGTTATTGTTACTGTTGTTGTTGTTGTTGTTATTGTAGTTTTAGTGTAGGTTGAACGTGTCATTGATGGTGGCAATACTATAGTGAGTCGTTGATCATGGAATTAGTTGATATGAATAGATACTTATGTATATTTTTTGTAACTTCAGCATCATTCCAAATTATAATGAATTAAAAATAAAATAAAGAAAATATTTTGAAACCGGTTAAATGCTTTTGCTTCTTCTTCTATCCACAAACCTATTTCTATCAGCAAAATTTATTCTCATTCTCATTCATTTAGTCTAAAAAGTTAATTCTTTTGTATGTATGTATCTTGTCTAAAACCGTTTTTTATGCCAATTCATTTTGCAGTTATTTTTTCGCATTGACGCAAAACAAAAACAATAAGAATAATAACAACAACAACAATAATAATAGTAAAATAAAGAAAAACTAAGAAGTAGATGCATAGTAAGACAATGTTAATAAGTAGAAAGCTTTAGATCAGCGGTTCTTAGACTAAGGTGGTGGCATTATCAGGAGACCGCAAAACAATTTTGACAAAAACTTTCAATATATTTGGGTTCGTATGGGATCCACAAGGAAGATCTTCGAACAACATCTTGAACAAGGCAAACTACTATATACTACTATACTCTATGTTTTAGAACCTCTGTTTCAGATGAAAACAAAAGACAAACGGACGACGGAGACAGACGAAAAGACAATGACGCCAACCGGCTGGAGTAGTTAAGAAGTATAATGGAAATGGATGAAGCAGTAGCAATAGAAGAATTAAATACAGTTACACAGTTTGTACATTTCTTTCTTTCACATTAGCTTCATTTTCTATTTTTGTTTCTATTCTAAGTCTTGTGTTAGTAGGAATTCTTTGTTATAGTGCCTTTCACACTAGTATGAATAGGTTTTTATACTTTGGTGTGATGATTGCGTGCCTCTGAGATGCCACAATGAATACAGTACATTCATATGTGTATGGAATGAAATCAATCGAAAATCAAGGTAAAATCATAGTCATGTAGTATTATGCCTAAGGCATGACAGAATTCGAGTAAAATGGTCAATATATGTATGTATAGTACAATCTAATAAAATGTTCCTTGCTTATAGTCGTATGAAAATTGCTCGGAAAGTTAAGGATGATTCGAAAGAAAGAAATAGTTCTAAGAATCTCTATTGAAATGATTTCGTTTCCCTAGGTTGTTTTCAGGACCAGTTTATGCAAGTATATTTTTTTGAAGCTTTTTTCAGACTTCATCAGATCAGATCAGATCAGTTAACAATCTTCTTAACAATTTGCACAACCAACAATTAAAAATTCAGACCGATGGTGACAACATTTGATATATATAGCTGCCGCCATAAAAACATATTGAGAATTTATGATTGTTTTGCATTTCTTTAGAAACTTTACGAATATATTAAATAAGACAATTGACCCAAGCGAAATACATACATACGTAAATATTCAGATAAATGGGTCGTGAAAGGTATGGAAATTTCGGTGAATTGAAGTTAAAGTTCCTTCTTTTTGTGTACATATTTGCTTACCAACGTTTTTAGTACAAGGTTCTTTGAAGTTTATTTAGACCATTGGATGAAGATACATTTTTGTATACGAATAAATGTATATAAAATGTAAACGTGTCTTAAACTAAATAAATAAATAAATAAACAAAGAGATAGTCTCACGCTCTAGGCGTATCTATGTATCAACATATCAATGCGTATGTATGTGTATGTATGCATGTGTTCGTGTGTATGCTAGTTACCCGCATTTAAGGTCAAAACAACATATTTGCATGGTGAAGTAACTTTTGAATTGAAAAAAAAAAAAAAACTATAATATGTCTCAAGAATCTGAACTTCGAACAGATCATAATTAAGCCAAGTTTTTGTGCTTATTTTTTTATTATTATTGTTATTGTTATTGTTATTGTTCAATATCATGATGCCAACATTGTGGGCAAAACAAAAGCGGTTTTTACCAAAATACAAAATATAAATAAATACATACACGTACATATGTACATATGTACATTGAAAATAGTTAATAATAAGTAAGGGCGCTACAGTCGATTAGGCACCGACAATCCGATACTCTGCATACTACTCCCCACCTTCAATAAATTAAAAACTTTACAAGGGGAAATTAACCAGATATTCGAAATGCAAACAACAATCAAATCTGTAATGAAACAATCCAATCGCCAAAACTAAAGCGATCCATTATTTTGAACTGCATGCACGTCTTAGTCCTTCGTCAGTATTCCTAGTATTTTTTAATGATATGCAAGACTTTTTTTTCAAGCTTCATACAATATTTGGCTGACTAGGAATTTTGTTGATTTTTTCTATTCAAAACAAAAACTCACTTACATCCTTCCTTCTATCCATCACTTTTTATTAAAATATGTATTTCCTCTTTTGCTTTTCCTTGTTATTATTCTCTTGGGTGCGCCATTTGACTTGATCCAAAACATTCTCATTGCATTAACATGAACTAATGATGACTGTAGGTCTGTACTATACTACTATGTTTCTCACCCAACAAAAAAAAAAAAAAAAAAAAAAAAAAAAAATAGCATTCTTTTAGAACATTTGCGCAATTACATCTGATTAAATTAAATTTAATATTGTCGCTTGCACTTTGAATTTGCACGCACAAAAATTAATTAAACCTAACAAGTTAGTAAGCAGTAGTCGATTGGAACCGACTCTTGGATACCCTATATCCTATATATGAAAACTGACTACAAAGATAATACAATTTTTGTATAATGTATGGCTTTTGGCTGTCTATTTTCCATATCCAGCTTTCTATTAATGTCTTAGTCATTAATCGCGGTAGCTTCTTTTATAGACAAACTGATAATACCGATTCTTACCAAGTATTTAACATAATGAATTAAAGACTAATATATATGTACATAATAGTACATATAGTATTTTTGTATAGAAATTCGAGTTCACACCCATTTTTGGTAGAAGCAACTATGCGTACATGGAAAAGTCTCATCTGTCTGGCTATTTAAAAACACACTTGCTTATATACACGTATATACAGAGAGATAATGGTGAGATTCGTGCATTTGTATGTGTGTGACATATAGCGTGTCCATTTAAAGTACTGAACAAATTATTTAAAAAAAAAAAAAATTAAAAAATTTCAGTCTTGAGTCTTTTTTTGTCGGCTGAGTCGGTAAGTATCTATTTAACTAATTATATTCTGATGTTTATCTTATAAAACTTATCGTATGTACGAGTATATCAGAGATTGAATCGCCGCTCTGTTTATTTTAAGTTCAACTTTCAAGGTCTAAGTTCATTATTACGCTCATTTGGAAGTAAGTTCCAGTGAGAGTTTTTAACAAAAAAGGAATTTATTATGTAACATGATACATACAATACATATGTATGTAAGTATGTATTACTATTCAAAACTTGTCGAAATGGAATTATGTATATATTCGTAAACCTTTAAATACTCTTAAAAGAGTCCATTGAACTTAATTATTTCAAGATTTTCAAAGGTTTCTCATTTCTCATGGAAATAGATTTAACTCACTAAGCAGATAATTTTGATCTTAAAGCATGACAAAAGGAGAAGCAAAACTTTCTCATTTCAAAATTTATAAGGCTGAAGGACTAGTTCATGTAATCTTTGAGGTATATGCACTAGTACATATGTAGCAGGTGATCCAATATAAAGTACATACCTATATTAAATTGTAACGGAAGTTAAAGAAATGAAAGATACAATGGATCTCTTTCCCCTCACTCCCTCTCTCACTCACATAAACGCTCTCTGCTTGTTGCTCACTTTCATTATTTGTAGATATGTACCTATGTATGTCTGTATCTGCATTATCATGTTGCCATTGTCGTTCTGTTTTCTCGAAGTTAACGTGATGCAAATACACATGTCAAGTTTGCTTCTTATTTCCGAAAATCAGCATAAATGTGTGCCCGTGTTTATGTACCATACATATGCATATGTATATAGGGTGCCCAATCTAATTCCTGAACAAAGTGAAGCATGTTACGTAGTACCATGGTACCGAATACTAAAACGTAACACATGTAGTTTCTAATACTCGGAAAATTATTGAGATATGTTTAGCTGTGTGAAGACGTTTACAACTAGGCGACGCACCCTGTTTATATAAATATAATAGATATTTATTGTATCTTCATTGTTCTTATTGCCGCCATTCCTTTTCATATTGTTTCTATTCTAGTTGTTAATCTATGTATGTATGTGAACATGACACTCATTATTGTTACAAAGCCATCAGATTCTTTTCCTCTTTTAAACTTCCCTAGATAATGTCGGGGAAAAGAAAACACATACTTACATATACAAGTTTATTAAATTTTCATTGAACAGTGAATTCCAACTTTATTCTCATCAAAGTTTACTTGTGTACATTAGATAGTTATTCTATCCTAAGATCATTGGAATGATTGTACTACATTGTACCAAAATTGATTTTCCCATTTTAACCTGCAGATGCTCAATCAATTCGGTAGACCTTCAAAGATTGATGTTGATAAAATGAAAGCATTTGAAATCCCTTAACTTCGCAATGGAGTTCAATACTTGGGTGCATGAATTTTCAAGTTTTTGCAAGAACGTGACAAAAATACAAATACATAATTCTAAAAATTACTACAAGTATATATATATATATACTTGTATAACATGATTCATCTACAAACATATTTAATGATGCTGGAAAATTTGGCCGATGAATGTTGTTCGGGTTCTTCGTTTGATAACCTTCAAATTTTAACATATATTTTCATATACTTACGTACATATATGTATGTAATATACTGTAGAATGTTACAATACTATACAATACAATACAATACTTTAAATTTTGATAAGAAAACCTATAGCCAAATACTGTAGATCTTACATACATTCATGCGTACACGCATATCTTTGTGTCTATCTATGAATGTTTGCATGTGTGTAAGTACATATTGTAGTAAATACATGGCTTCTTAGTTCTATGTTCATACCAATTGTTGATTACTGTTTGTTGTTACCGTTACATACATATGTGTTTATTAATAATTATCTGCATAAGCACTTTGCTGTTACTATTATCGTTATTATTGTTGAACAGTTGTTTGTGTTTTGTTTTTTAGAAAACTGCTTCTTTTATTATCAGCGCCGTCATCATTTTTATTATGAAAAACATCTAAAATCAAATGTACATATGTTTTTGTTTTTGATGTCTTTGTCTTTTAAGAACATTTGTATAAACAAAATATAAAAACAGACTATGTTATCATTTTCGTAACTTCCCATTAATTTACACAATAAGTTTTATATGAAAAGTGTTTTACTTAACCTTCACTAGTCCCTCTCATACTCTGATTGAATTTGTCTGTTGCATTCTATGTATATTACATATTTCAAAAGATAAAGAGATAGATACTAAATACAATAGTTACATATGAGAAAATGCGTGGAAGAAATATAATTTCAACAATTTGTCTTCCCAATTTCTAGATAAATACTAGTTGACCCAGTGAACTTTGTACCGTCATCCTCTATTGAAGCTCCTTGTGATATACGACATTTTTGGCTTTTTTTTGTGAGGATTAAACTCAAATGGCATATCGATCGGGATCATTGGAATTCTCGGAATGCAATCTTCCTCACTCCTGAGTATCATCGCTTAAATCACATTGTCCCTGAGTTTTCTCACTATCAAACGCGTTCCATTGCATAGTTTTGGTTGGTTAAGATATTGAAGCATGATGATAACTAAGCTAACCTTCAGTTGTTCATTAACGATATGAAATGAATTGATATGAAATTGATGACAATGACTTGATTGCTTTTGAAATTTATCCCTATGCTTTACATGCACAATTTTATCCACCAATTTCTCGTCAACAGCCTGGACTTTTCCAATGTTTCAATAGTTATTCTGCTATTCGTGGCGGAAACAAATCTAACAAATCAAAAATCATAAAAATCGGTTCGGCCGTTCTTGAGTTATAAATGGTGTAACACACACGACTTTCTTTTATATATATATAGATAGATATTCTCAATTAAAGTTGTACATAACTCTTTCTTTGTTTTTACTTCATTGGTTCTTAGGCGTACATACACATGTTGAAACAACATTTTTCACGGACCCCATCCCAATCCATATTTTGTCAACAAAAATATTGTTGTCTTGTTCCTTTTTCAGCTAGGATTTGTTTAAATGCATTGATTCTTTCAAAGAACATTAACAATTGTAGGCCGGCAGAATGATTCATTCCTCTTCAGTTTGTGGAACGAACTCACCATTCATTATATTGAAAAATATGTAAGACATTGGTGAAAATAAAAGTTGAGGGGAAAGTTCTTGTGAAAATTGTTTCCCAAACCACTGGATAGTCCCCGGATTACAATTTAAGAAACGCTGCTATACTCTATTTCAGTTCTTCTCACATGGGCAAAGCCATTGACATTGAGCTGTACCAAATAAAGCTTGGCGGGCATTTTTTCGATTAAATTTTGTTATTGTTGTCTTTCCCCTTTCGCAAATATGCTTGATCATACATTTGAGCACATGCATAGACCCACACATACAAATACATAATTATGTGCATACAAGCATCCATATGCATGTATGTATCTATGTACGTATCTATGTGTGTATTTATCAATGAAGAAAGAAACAAACAAAAAACGAATAATGCCTTTGCTTGGATGGCTTTGCATGGTTTGGCTTGGCTTGGCTTGGCTTGGCTTGGCTTTGGGTCGATTGACTTTATTTCGTTTGACTTTGCTTGATTTGAACTCTCAAGTATCTGTCTAGTGTATCTCATTGTTTTTTTCTCTCTGTCACTCTTTTATAGACTCTATATGTACACTACACTGAAGATCATTTGTTTATTAGTTGGCATTGGTAGATCGATATGTACATAGTTAGATACATAAATGCATATGTACATATGTACATATATTAAATAAAGTAGTATTTGTGCAAACCATTTTTTGCCTTTTTTGTTATTTTTATTTTATTTTTCTTTTTATTTTTAATTTAATTTATTGTTCTCTTTTTTGAATGATTTGATGATCATAAGCAAAAGAGAGACAGAGAGCGAGAGAGAGAAAGAGAAAGGGAGAGAAAAACAACGTTACTTTTGTCCTAAAATGAACAAATGTCAAAAAAAATTCATTTTCAGTTTCAAATTTTTTCTAATGTTTTGTGTTTTATTTCATTTTTCGTTTGTATTGTTTGTTTCTGTTTTGAAGTAATGAAGCGTATAATACACAAATATACATAAATGAGTGTAGATACATACATACATACATACACACATAGCTCTGTAGAGATACACTGTTCTTGTTTGTGTTGTTGTTGATTTCCTTTTTGTTTTGCTTTTGTATTTCATTAATTGAAAAATGTAACGATTTTTAATTTTGTCTCGAAATTCCGCAAAAATTGAAACCATTTTAAGTAATCAAATGAATTTGTGTATTTTGTTCAATTTGTATCTATTCTTTGTTCTAATTGTTGTTGTATATGTTGTTTATGTTACTATTGTATTGTAGGCGGTTTTTTTTCCTTTTCTACCATTTAGATATAAATTTTTTACTTTTCACATCTAAGTAAGGTTAATATTTATACATATTATACAAAAATATGTACAAGGAAATAATATAAATACGAAATACATATGAGTAATTCAAATCATAAAGATCATAATGTCTAGACTTGAATGCCCTTTAATGTTTCAAAACTGATGGTACTGATATTGTCGAAAGAAGTAGCTCAAAATTTTAGTCCTTTCAATAGAAGAACAAAATTAACTCGTATTGAGGAATGAGCTACAAATAGTAGGGACAACTTATTGATACATGCCAAAGATCTGACACTCCACAAAGTAGGAACAATTATGGATATTGGCATACAGGCGAATCAAATGCACCTAGTTTGTCATTTACCTTTAATTTTGTATATTTAAGAGGAAACACTCTGTACATGGACATATCTTTGTTATACGAGTATTCAAAATTGTAACTTTCTTGGACGATAACTACTACTACATATGTAGATTCTTGTGCTCCTTAGGGTTATACAAATATCGTACTGAATACACTGTTTCCATATTGTTATCTATTCAATATTGTTTTCTTGTCCCGCCCATTGTTCCTGTACTATAAGTAACATTAATTACATATTATTTTTGTTTTGCTATAACCCTTGTGTGGTCAGGTGATTTCGGGACGTAAACTGCTAACCCACTCGTGAGAATCATTATTACTCGTAGTATACATATATATTTAAGTACATTATTGTATTGTATTTTTATAAATATTATATTTGTTTTTTATATTTACATATAATTTATGCAAATAATTAAAATACAATATTTTTTAATTTGTTTTTCGAACATTCAATGATTCACTTTAATAAACTTGGAATTATCTTTGATGAATCAATTCTAGTGCTTTGCTTTTGTTGTTTGCTTTGCTTAAGTTTTATTTGAGGTAAAATCACACATATGTTTTTTATCTGTGGATGAGTCATTTGTTGAGGGTTTCATTGAAAAAATACATATATATTGTAAATCAATTGTCAAAATGTTTATGTTTTTGTTTTCGTTTTCGTTTTGCGTTTTTTCCTGTTTAACGCAAGTTATTTTTCTCTATTTTTTTTTAATAAATAAGTGATGATGTATATACTAATCTAATGAATAGGATTGTATATATGTATTTTTAATATAAGATCCCAGAGATCATTTCCTATTAACAATATTCTATTCAAGAAATATGTGATTTAACTATGTATAAGATACTATTGTAAAATAATATTTAAAATCTAAGCTCAGAATTGGTTAAAATGTTTAAATCAAAAATGAACTCATAGCATATAGGATGTCATTGTTGTAAATATTTCTGAGATTAGGTTTAAGGGCGGAATCCGTTCACCTCGTCGCTACGGCCTCAAATGGGCCTATTGTGATAAGAAAAATAAAATAAGAAAAAAATGTTAGAATTTGTTACTCAATTAAAAAACAGGAAACCATTACTGCTCTCTATGAAATGGGTTTCCACATTGTTGAGATGTATGTATGTATGTATTTATATCTAAGGAGAATGAAAGTTTTGAAATCAATTTGGTCTACTTTCAGTTTAATTTTCATTGGATGAATTGTGATAAATTGTATATACTTGTTTTCTCATAATGGGCTTTTCTTTTCAAAATTTCATATCGGTGAACAGAGATGTTGAAGAGATGTTTTTTTGAAAAACTGGTTAAAATAGTTTAAATAACCAGACCTTGTTCCCAATAACTAATTATACTTTGGAGAGTATTAGCGTATGTATTATTGAAAAATAAAGAACATAATAGTATCATATGTTTTAGCTGATGTTTCATCTAAGATTATTCAGGGAACTTAAGCTTTTTCGTAGGATCTCTATACATCTCATATATATATATGTACATATGAGAAATGCTTTGCATGAATGCATTTAAAATCAAATTCAGAAATTATAATGCATATTTCTTTTCTTGTAATTAGCTATTTGAACATGAACAGATACTTATTTGAAACTCCAAGCAATGATTATGAGTACTGAAGCATGAAAAACTCAGTCAGTGTTCGAATGAAATTTTTATTGGAATAAAGTTTTTAAGTGATTTTCGCAGGCTTTTAGGTATGAAACAGAGCATAAAATAAATGCATTTCCATTTTAAAATGAAAAGTTTGCAAATAGATTTAAAGAAAAATGTAAGAAAAATTTAATGAAATTGAAAAAATTATAAAAAAATAAAAATTCAAAATTAAAAGGTTTTCCAAAAAAAAAAAAAAGCAATGAAAATAAAGTCTTTCTTTGCTACTTATATTTTATTTAGCATGACTCACGCGTAAATGAGTATAGCATATAAAGTTACTAATTTTTATAGTAGGGTTGCTTGAATTTAAATTAAGTAAACCAATACAACACAAGAAGAAGGACATTTTGACAATATAAAAAAATACTGTAAAAGAATCTGAATTGCACAGAATTATTTGTCGTTACATTTCTATTAATTACATTTTCAACCCTGACATTGAATCGCATTCATTATGGAGCAGTACCACCACCACCACCACCACTATCAGTGAGAAATCTACCACCAGCCCTTAACACCACACCACCCACCACCAAAAATTCATCCATGGTCTATCGGTTATTTTAAGGGTGCAATCAACCCGCATTGCACCTTTGAGTCACTGACTGCCAGTATCTGCAAAAACTGATTCATACCATGAATCTGGTCTGGCCTGGCCTGGCCTGGCCTGGGTTAACAAGTCTCGGAATGAGGGTGCTGCCGCTGTCACACCCTTAGAATTAAATATTTGCATTAGCATTGAACAAAAGAATCAGTAGTGATCAGCTGTTAGGAAGGTTTCATATTGAATGACAAACTGGATGAATAATCCAAATTTCTATCATAAAGAATGGGTATTTTCATATTCAATCAATACTTTATATATATATGTACAATAATAATAATTAATTAAAAAAGTTGAGTTAACTATGGGCAAATTAATGATTTCCTCACCCACAATTTGAAGGAGAGAGTTAAGTTCTATCTTATTTTCGTGTTATTCAGATCTTTGTTCCCTCAGTTCAGGTATTACTATCATGACGTATCATGAGTAAAATTGGAAAACTATATGAAAACGATAATAAAAAAAAAAAAAAAAAAAAAAAAACATTTCGCACTTTAACGATTCAATTGAAATATTATTATTATTATTATTACTGTACATTAAATATATATTTACAAGTCATTCAAAAACGATAGTACTAGTAGCCATTGGTTCTCCCCATTCTATATAGTTCTCTTCTTAAATGTACAAGTACTTACATATAAGTATTGCAAGTAGTGTGAGTAAAGACGAATTCCGATAAGATCGCGTAGAACGGAAACTGCATTCAACACTTTTGAAGTCATCGAAATCAAAAGTTACGCTTGAATTCAATTTTCCAATTTTTCTTTATTTTCTTATGTTCATACATACATATGAACATGTATGTAGTATACAATAGTTTTTTGATAGTTTAAAAGGGCGTGGTATCATTGAGAAGTAATCCATAAAAATCCAACTAAAGCAACAACACAATACAAAAATAGTATCAAGTGTCCAAATAAGAAAACTCTAAAATCATAATGGGATAAATAAGTATTGTACTTATGGCAACGGTAGAAGAAGATAGAGATGAGAAATATGTATCTGCAAAATTAGGGTGGTAAGGCATACTGCAGTATTTGTATGTTACATAGGAGAATTACATGAAAATTTAGTTTTTAATTAAAATATTATACTATACTTATGTTTTTGTACTATGTATGTGCAAGGAAATAGTGTATTAATCTGTAAATAATGACTCATTTTCTTTCCTGTTTATCATATTGTATATAAAAACATGACGCTCGAAACAAGTGTTGAATGCAAAACAAATTATAATAGTAGTGCGCTTTGGACCCTGTTTCTCTAAATCATATCGACATCTAAATACTGTTTGTAATATCTATTATACATACATATGTGCATATGTGTTAGCTGTAAAGATCATGCCAGAGTTAAACGAATATCTTAAGAAAACGAACAACTGGAATATTCTATTGTATTATAGGTTTAGGTGGAAAACAACAGAGCTTAGATAACTAGTCTAGACAAATTTCTGAAAAACAGAAACCCGAACATCTCAGTTTAATTCTATGGAAGCGATATGCCTAGTTAGTTAGTTAGTTTTATATGGCTCTCTGATTAATATTGCAAGTACTAATTATAAACTAAACTAACTAAAGGCAACAAGATGTCAGAGGTTTGGAAATGTTAAGAAATCTATTGTATTTAGTATATCAAATATGTATAGTCAATATTAGTGATTCGTAATCCACAAGTTTATGGGCAGCTGATGCATGCTTATTTGCTACTCATCATCATGTCTCATCGCGTAAACTCCGACATTTGTCGTCATAGTGACACCGACTGGTATCGTTTTAATGTACTTTGTATCTACAATGGATACATAATGTTGTTGTTTTTTTCCTAAGAACTAATAACATAAAATAAGTCAAACAGGCTTAACTTATTCATTCTGTTCATTTAGTATATATATTTATTACATATATATACATATTTACTTGTGTAGTATACATATCGCACCCTAACAACAAAAGGTCATTAAGTCGAAAAACAGAATTTTGAGAAAATTGCATTTAAAGTTTTCAATTTACTTACAAATTGTCTAATTACAGAGGAAATATTCACTTCTCATGCGGAGATTATGTAAGCTATTAACATGAAATTTCTACACAACATAAAATATGATATATTGAACAATTCTGCAAAAAACCGATTTTTGAGTTAATGAGGTTTTGTAGTTAGGGTGCGATATATCGTACATTTGCCGGCTTTTGTACTTACACATGCAAACCTATGCACATGCACATACTAATACATACACATACATACGTACATATTGTATATGGTATGTATATACTTATAAGTAAATGCATATATGTACATTTGAATGGATTAATCATTTTTGCAAAAATCATCATTTCCTTTTCTTGTATACATAGTATATGTATATATATTTTTATATTTCTTGCTTATGAAATCACTTTTGGACCATTCCTCATGAATTTTTACATAAGTACATACGTGGAATCATGGGTTCGAAAAGACTTGCTTAAAAAGGAAAACACTCGTGTTTGAATGGTGATCATGTCTTTCAGTGCATGGATGGATTATTGTGATCGATTTGAGCATAAAGAAATCTCAAATTTGCATGTGACGGTTTGAATTTTATATGGTGGTGACTATATATATATATATATCTATCTAACTTAAGGAATAATATAAATACATCACCCAAGACTGAATTTGTGTAAAATCAACAAAAATAAATCACAACGGAAATGAATTCATATTAAAAATGCTGAACACACAATCACAATCACAATAATAATAATTCGTTTAAAGAAAAGGAAAAGCGAAATAAAGTAACGTCATTCATAATCTATGTCCATCCACATCGTCATCATCATCATCATCATCATCATCATCACCATCACCACCATCACTACCATCACCATCATGATCACATTAAATCTTCTTTCACTTCCATAGTTATTGAACAATTTAATATGCAAAAGATGTCCCACGACAATGAATGAATAAATACATACACAACACAGACACACACACACACACACACACACATGTATCCATGTATTGTAGATACTTCGATACATATAAATTCATGAGGAAGGGTCCAAAAGTGATTTGATCAGCAAGAAATACATACATATAAAGATAGATTAATTTTATGTTTATACAGTGTACAGTGTTCATTAGATGTTTTATAAGATACTCAAACTTATGTAAAAGAAAAAGCAAATGATAAATAAAGGAAAAGATTTAAATGCACATAAGTAAGTAACACATACACATTTACATACAACACACATATACATACAATATTCCATATACCATATACCATATACCATATACCATAAACCATATACCAAATACAATGTGTATCTGCATGTGCATACGCATGTGTATATGGATATGAATATGTTTGCATGTGCAAGTACTAAAGCCGGCAAATATACTATACTACTACATAAGTTAATATGTACCTATGTGCCTTTGTTTCTTTTTGAGTAAATAGAAATTGCCGGTTTCATTTATCATGACACATGCTTGCATATGACAACATTGGGCGCCACTAATACTATTGCATTGTACAGTTCATGAGGTTCTTTGGCTTAAAGAGTTGCTTGATTTTTTCAGAATGATGTGGTCTGTCTGGGGTGTGGTGGAGTTTGACAATCTGCTGTTAGCAAATTCAAGTTCAGATTTACAGATATACATATGTACATAATACATACATATACTTATGTACAAGAGTAGGCACATTTCATATACTCGTCCCATTGTACTATGTATGCCTGTATGTACATTTGTATGAGGGTGAATATATATGGATTTCTCAGAAATGTCATACACTTATGTTGAATTTTATTCACATGTGTTTTTCATTCTTTTTTTCTTCAAATAGTACTGTAAATGTATACTTTTGTTTGGAAGTGTTTTTGTGTATCTGTGCGAGAATATTTGCAGCATAATGTACACATATGGTGCAGTTAAATCTTCTTCGTTCTACTGTTGATGATGTTTTTATTTTTTTATTTAATCCAAAATTAAATAAAACAATTCATTACATAGATGTATGTAATAATTGTAGGGACAATAGAGCGCTTGGGTGTGTCCGGGCGTTGCGGGTGCGGCGTACTTGCTATCTTTGTCTTTCTCTCTCTCTCTATATATAAATATATATATGCATGTATCTTTCTCTCTCTCTCTCTCTCTTTGCAAATACATACATGCATATCTCTTTATTTAATATAGAGATAAGTACACTGCATACTGATTCAGATTCTCTTTAGTTTCACCAATACCAAATATGGTTAAAGTGTAACTTTTGCTTTTTTTAGTGATAACAAGTAGACTCTTCCATTAAGACTCTTTCTTTTTACAATTTGCATATTTGCATATAATATATACATGTACGTTTATTAAAGCTAACGAGTATTTAAGGGAACCAAACTTTATTCGAAGCTTGATCTAATTCAAATTCGCTACAACTTCATAAATACTTCAAAGAGTAACGTACACATACATATATTTTATTAGGAAATTAAGACGTCTTTAAAGGCAAAATAAATATGAATAATTTTTTTTTGAATAGTTTTTCCGAATTTCAAAGACCTCCAATATATGTACAATATTAGCCAAATAGAAAATCCTTTAGTCCATTAGAAAGTATTATAGAGATCATCCAAAGAAAGGCTACGATCACCGGACTCATTTCACTCAGAAAGAAGCCCATTGTAATGCCTGGTACGAATTGCTTTTTGCAATCTACCGATAACCTATGGACGTTATCATCGGCATTCCGGTTTTCAGGGTTCTTAAACCCAGCAAGGGGTTGGCTGCATTCATTTAAATTTTAGGTGAATGTATGTAGAATCATATTATTGCTTTTTATTTTATATGATTATTTCATGTTTTTTTTTTGTAAAATTTTCTTATTTTATCTTTTACAGTTCAAAGCATAAAAAGTGAAAAATCATTTATGGAAAAGGAAAATGTGACTCAAAATGGGCATTAAATTTTACTTTGGATGAGAATTGCATTGCGACAACAACAACAACAGCAACAACAGCAACACAACAACAACATTAATAAGATAACAACTAAAAAGTATCTTTTTACTATTTTGGTTGCCGGCAAATGCTGCCATTGCCACTGTTGTTATTGTTGTTATTGTTGTTATTGTTATTGGTAATGCATATTTTAAGCCGGCGCACCTTGTTTCAGATACAAGTGCATAAATACAAACCTATGTAGTTGTAAACAGTATATTATTCTCTCTTTACACCGCTTTCCCTCTCCATCACTCCATCACTCTTTCGAATGTTATTGCTCTCTTGCATGGCTAAGTGAAGGTTGAATCAAATATTTATTGATTGATCATAGACACTTTCATACGAAGTTCGCAAATATGTAGACATTTTTGAGAAAACAATAAAAGAAAATATCAAGTATGTTCGGGTATTACATATGTATAATAAGTCCTCTAGTCATCTATATTTATCCCGTGAGTTTGATTTCTGATTAAACTTTTTTTTTTTTTTAGGATATGGCACGACTTCTATGACAAGATGATAGGATAAAACACTGGAAATGGAGATAAAATAACACAAGCCACCAAGGAATTGTTGGAGGCAGTTCGCTGGATCTTGCTATCCCATAAGAAAACTCATAATCTCTATTGTGTTCAAAGTAAGCAATACAAATTAATCAGCAATACTAGGAACGCAGAGAAGACTTTCTGCCTCCATAGGAGAGTTCACATTTTATTGCTTGAGATCGAATTATGCATGTCCTGTCTATCGATTCGCCCCAGAGGATATGGATGCATAGCTTTTGTTGTTTTGATGTTACCTACCTCCGGATAATACTTGTGTTTGGGTGCGTTAAAATACCGATAAAGATAAAAAAACTAGAAAAATTATGTAAACAACTGAAAACATATCGGATGGTATATTTTTTTTTTTATCAAAAAAACAATATTCTTAACTCTGTTCTTGATCAATATAATACCTCAACAGATAAAGTTTTAATAAAGAAACCATTTCAATCTGCAGACGACAATGTTTATAGTGTTTAATTATGATTATTGAAGACTCTGTTCTTATTGCAATTGCATGAACTTGATTTACTCGATTGCCTTGTTTAGTTGAAATTTTAATATTTTACAGCAAGAAGTATTTTGACTGACTATTTTGATTTTGCACTTTGCATTTAATTCAGTTCAGACTAAGTGTTTGTCACATTATTGTATTCATATGGGATGAGTGATCGCCTTGGTTACAATACACATAACATAGTAAATCTTAAAGATTGGGTACTTCGAGTTTTCTATTGCCTAGGTTTCTACATGGGTTTATCTGGCCATGAACAGAATTAATTTTAATAATTTTTTTTGGTAGCAATATTTGCTTGAATATCTTTATTCTTAAGAAATTTGCTTCTTAATTTCACCACCTCCACATCCTCTTATTCTGCAGTCATTCTAATTGGCGTAAGGCAACAGAGTGAGCTCGACCACAAATCGCCTGTCCTTTCCATCCCATGCCATCCCATCCTATGCTATTCTAACTAATCCTACTGATTTTTGCTAAAACTGTTGGGAAATGTACTTACTCCCCTCATTCTGTTTGTGTGTAGAGTGAATAATAATAAGGGTGTAACCGAATAGAAATGCATCTCTTTCATTCGATAGTAAGATTTTTGTAATTCTCTCAGTTTATTGATTTTCCTGAATTGAAATTCTCTTTCAATGACTGCACTTGTGTGAGTGTATAAAGGGGAAATATCTATGATTTGCGCATGTCCTATCTTTCTCTCTGCTGCAATGGATTCGATTTTTTTTTTTTGCCGGCAAATTTCATAATATTTCTTCTTCTTTTGTTGCTGTTTCTATGCGAAAATCAAATTTTTGTTTCTTTTAGAGGATTTTTACACTCTTCACGGGAGTGAATAGTAATATAACTTTGTCATGAAGTTTGTAACGCACAGAAGGAGACATCGCAGACCACATAAACTATATACACATATTTGTGATCAGCACGATGAGACGAGTTGATTTAGCCATGTCCATCTGTCTGTCTGTTCGCGAACTAGTCCCTCAGTTTTTGAGCTAGAGAGCTGAAATATTGTACATAGGTTTCTTTTTACCATGTACAATACATTTGTCGGACCTCTGGAAGGGGTACACCCCATACAAACCCCAAGGTCAAATTAATATTTTTATTAGAAAAACTTTTTTATTTCTGATTCGATCGAACTGAAATTTAAATATTATGTTGTTGTGGTACCATATCCACCAACCATATAAATTTCATGATCCTGGGACTACCAGTAGGGGTACTTCCCAAACAAACCCCCACTTAAATTAACGTCCTTATAAGAAATACTTTATTGTGTTTATGCTATCATCTTGACACCTTGTCCAAAACACGATAAGTTTCTGATTCATATTCATTAGCTATGTAAGATCCTAGGATTACTGGATCGTATAGCTGCCATAGAAAAAACATTTTCTTGAGGCTGTGTGAAGTGTATTACATCTTCGGCATAGTCGAAGATACCATTCTTTCTGGTTCTGTTTTTACTATGATACTTTTTTGTTTGTTTTGCACTGCTAGACATTTGAGGGGTGAGACTTTTAGTAAATGTAATGTCATGCAGGGTCAAGAAGCAAAATAAGTTCAGCCTTCTATGTTTGTAAGAGCGACAAGAGCAATTTGCCCTTCATAAAAGTGCAGACCTTGGAACTTTGGACTAATGTATGTACATACCTATAAATATATTTTTCATATTAGCTAATAAATAAAATAATATTTGATATTACTAGGTCTGATGAGGCATGATCTTACCAAGGCGTGTATAAATAGCCACATAAACCACATCATTTAAATTATATGAGACTTTGAAAGAACTAAATCTTCTTTTAAGTCGATTAACTAAGCCTTATTGTGGGTCTGCAGCAAAGAAGAATTTCGGGACACCTAACCCCAACTAAACACATAATATTCACATAAAAGAAATAAAACAATTTAATAGCATCGGCATAAATACAGTGGCGGACCGGTTTGCTGATACATTTATGAATTAGCATATTTCAGCATCAGATCTTCGTTCCTACCTTCCTGGAACCATCCAACCTTTTTCATTTTGCCTTACACTAGGCTGGAGCCCTTCATTGATCTATTTTTTTTTTTTTTTTTGTTAGGATTCGCTATTAAAAGTTTTTTTTTATTTACAGAAATATACATAATTCCGATTTCGATTTGTGCTCGGAGCCCCAGGCAATGTAATATAATGCATGGTCAAGAAGCAAAACAAGTTTAGCCTTCTAGGCTTGTAAGAGCGGCAACAGCAATTTGCCTTTCATAAAAGTGAAGACCTTGGAAGACTAATACATCTGTATGTATATACATTTTTTTCATATGAATTAATAATTGAAATAATATTTGATATTACTAGGTCTGATGAGGAATAAATAAGCAAATCAAGTAACCAAGCTAACGTTGATCTGACCAAGGCGTGCATAAGCTGCATATAAGACACATCATCTCAATCAAGTATATGAGATTATGAAAAATCGTAATCATCTAAAAGATCAACAAACTAAGCGTATTTTTTAATATTTTCCTAAGTGGCACATTTTGATTGTTGTGGGCCTGGAGCCATAATACATAATATTCATGTAAAAGACTTCTGACTTACATCATCATTTGTGGAAATTTTCAGGTCCTAAGATAAGAATCCAAATTAAAATTCATTTTCATTTTAGAAAAAGTTTTTGTTTTTTATGTTATCGAACTGAACTTTGGACTTATAGTGTGTGATATACTATGTACATGTGTATATTGATCAACCATGTTAATTTCAAGATAGGATTACCGGATCGTATAGTTCCGATAGAAGTATTGCGGTCACAATGTTGAGATACTGTATGCACACTGACTCTCCTGACCGTAAATATAATTCAAATCAATTCTGTAATATATCTGTGTGCTAAATTTACAAGTTTGAAAATAGTTGCTTATCACAGAGTGTCAAATTTAGTGAATATGATGGGTGAAGATCAATTTTTAGATAAATCCTTTGATTTTGGCCCAAAAATTTGGCCAAACTCTTGCATTAGATATTTGATAGATATCTGATTATTCTGTTAAGAGCGAACTATTCCTTGTAATAATAAAAGTGTGCAGTATTTCCGAAAAACAATTCGAGGCCAAATCCATTTCGAAGAGTACAATATCAGCACATGCCAACCGTACGTTTCCTAATCTAACCATCCAATCATAGCTTCTTTATCGCTTTATTATAATGATAATGCATATTATGTTGATTAAAAATAAAAATACAGCAGAAGCTCAGAAATTGGAACCATTATTTGTAATCCGAAGAAATATCTGTTGAGCCCATGCTTCGGTCTCATCAACAGAGATAAGACTTGGGATTAATTGGATCAATTGGTTTTTATAATGCTTGAGAAGAGAACTTGATTGTTGTCGTGATTTTGTCCCAATACCAATCAAATGAAATCCTCGCTGTCAAATTTATCAGAACGCCAAACCAATTCAATTTAATTTATTCAAATTTCTCATAACGAGAAAATCTTCTCTAATTTTTGAGAATTCTATTGAAATTTGTGAGCTTCTACTGTGATTACAATATAAAAGTGTTAAGTACAATAATAATAAGAATAATAATAATAATAATGATGATTATAATAATAATTGAGAATTCCAATTGGTTTGGTCGAGTTTATTTAAAGAGATTAACTTTTGAATTGACATGTGACAACATATTGTTGATTAAGGCAATGTTTCCTTATCGTTAATGAGCGTTCGTTCAGATGGCTAACTTCTCTTATCACAAAATTTGTATATAAATATTTTTGAATTCAAATGTAATAAAAAGAATATTCAGCAGCACCATCTGGCGATAAGTAGCATTGCCTATTTTATTCTAAACATCCGGTATTGGTTGGTCATGTATTGTTTTTGCACTTCCGGTTAGTAAATAATCTATTTACATGTTTCAGTTACCTGAGTACCTCGGAGTAATTGAGTAAATACTCATCATTTTGATGTTATTGTTTTTGATTCAACATTCTCGCATATATAATTTTTTTTTTTTTTTTTTGTTAATCCAAAATAAAACATATGCATATAATTATTGTGTTTCTATAGAACTAAAATCAATAAAGATAAGAATTAGAATTGACATTTGAAATGAAATTTAATAAAATAAATGAAGCAATAATAATAATAAATAGAAATAATTACCTCATAGCATTTGAAATACAAATATAAATACAAATCAAAGAATGTATAGTAACAACAACAATAGCAACAATCACAACATTAGTAATAGATTACTAATAAATAAGTAGTACATAAATGAAATAATACAATATTGGAATGGAGAAAATAAAGTGAAGAAAAACAAGAAATGTACAAATAATGCAACGAATCTACTTAAATTAATTGGAAATATCGTAAAAATAGTTAAGATTAATTAAAGAAAATAAAGGTAATAGAAAATTGGACTGGACAAATTTGTAAACAAACGAGGTGGGGCCACTAAAATATGTGGCCGGCTGGTTTGACGCGCCTACTCAGACGTCGGATACTCTTCATATTGCTTGCCATACTCTCTGTTGTCTATCTTGTGGGCAATCTATTGAATAAGGTAACTTGAAATTCCGAATCTATTACAATTTAATTCATACATACACACATACATTTCTACGTACATATTCCAATTGTAGAATGGACACTTCCATGGCCTGCACTATGATGAATACACAGTGCAACGTACCCGTCCACTATTGTGGCAACAACAATTGTTGCCCATTGTGCCAAACAATTTTACCAATGATCCAGACCAACGTTGTCGGAATTCTGTAAGTGCAAGTACATTTTATAAATGCATACACATATAGTAAGTACACTTTGACATGAGAATCTTTGCAAGATCAAAAATAGCACTAAAACTATATTTATGTTATGTTATTCTTTTTCAATGCATTCATGGCAACTAAATTCCAGCCGTTTTGTTCCCTTATGCTGCTTCAGACACAATTTTTCGTCGTCTGAAACGTTTCTGTAAAGAAATCGTTGCTTGAGTCCATGAGTTAAGCGGTGGCGACCTTAGTAAACTAACGAAGATTGTGGCTCGTTGACTTTTGCTGTTGTCATGTAAAGCATGCGGCGACCATGCTCCACACTTTTGTGGAATGAAGGTGCTTATCTATAGCATTTCCATTTTGGAACTTGGCAATTCAATGACGACCGATTTTTTCAGCTAAGGCACCCAACCTCTCCATACACAGAACAAATGTCATGAGTAGCTTAAGTAAAAAGCAAGAAGTGTTGAAAATGTTTATTTTTCTCAACTTGACATTCTACATATTAATGATATGAATATTAGCATAAATATGGTATATTCTGATAGAACAAAATATATTCTTTTGAATGAGTTAAAACATTTTGCCAGAAACATTTAAAATTTCAAAAACCACGGGAAAGTTCGCCAACTCAACTATAACAGAAAGCAGCAGTTTTCTAATTGGAAGTACAAAGAAAACATATGTATAATATCATGTTCAAAAAAGGAAAAGATTGTTAGCAATGCATACTAATATTCACTATGAGCTAAGTGAGAGTAGTCAGTTGACCATTTGAGTTAGCAATAACAATAATTTTTAGAATTGATGATTGTTTTATTGAAGTACATAATTTTATTTAATCATTATAAGGGAATCAATTTATGTACAATTTCAAATTATATCGAATCCAAACAAAAGTCCTTGTTGCATAACTTCAGCAAAGATCTTTGGAGGTGCATCTCCATAAAGCCCAGATTTGAACATTGTATTATAATTATTACCATCGAATATGTCTAGCACCCTCAATTTGACGGCAATTGATGAACGTTGTTGAGACTGTGTGTTGTACTGTCATTGTTATATGTTTTCTGTTGCCTTTTGGCGGGTTTAATGCTTTTCATCTTTAAAATAAATTATGCAAGTATAGACGACCGCTTTCAGCCGTATCAATGATATTTGTAGCAGTATAGGCTATACCTTGAGAGTTGCTTTTGGCTTCGATATTCACCAATATCTAGGCTCTGATTCACCCTATCTACTGAGCGCCTCAACATGTCAAGAAAACAATCCCCCGAGGCGGATCTACAATAACTAATTGTATCAATAATTGTTTGCAGTATTGTAAACATCTATGTGATATCGTGCAAACTGACTTATATCCTCTTTGATCTATTTGTACATACTTCCAATTAGATACGTTTAATTTATTTTATGAATATCTATATAAATTACATTCTCATTTTATTGGATGTATAAGTAGTTTTATACCATTTAAATTTTATTGTTCAATTGAATTTTTATTGCTATTTTTGAATTAGAAAAGAATTTTTATGTCAAAGTGAACAAAAGCATAAAAGCAGTTGCTGATTGATCATTATTGTTTATTATACTATACACAGGTACAGGGACGTGACTTACTTGTCGATGAACGCGGGTTTGTTTGCCATCGTTCTCATATTTTGGTCAGTGGCTGCTGCAATGTCGAAGTGCCCGATACCAGTTACTATACTTGCCATACATGCAACGTGACATCGCATTGTTGTAGTGTATACGAATATTGTGTATCTTGTTGTTTACATCCGTCCAAGAGGCCAATACTGGAACTTGTCCTACGTTCAAAAACTGGACAGAAATATATCTATGCCTCGGTTGAGGATCACTTCGAGCTGTGCCTAGTTAAATGCCGTACAAATTCACATTCTGTGGAGCATGAGAATAAATATCGCGATCCATCAGCGAAATATTGTTATGGCAAAACTGAAGCTCATGAGTCACAGCGTGAAGTTGCACCGGGTTTACAACGTCGGTAATAATGCTACATTATGCCGAAATCAAAACGAAACAACTACTGCATACATAATACTTACATACATACATAGTATAGAATATAGAATATACTAAGTGTAGAATCAGGAATACGTACTATTAACATCGAAATCAGAATCAATGAGAGAACCAGGAACCATACTTTGCCTTCTAGCTGTTAGTGTATAAGTTACTAATTCTAATTTATATATAAGTATTTTTTTTTTAACTTAAAAAACCAAAAAAGAAAAGACTCATTTTTCTTATACAACCCCCCTCCTCAAGACCAAGAAAATTTTCAATCAAATGGCCAGAAGCTAATCTTATATGAAGATATAAATAAGATAAATTTTTATTAAGAAGATAAACTTAAACAATGAAATGATAATAAAGGTGATATAAAGTTATTTATTTAAAAGAAACAAAGAAAAAAAGAACAAAAAGAGAAGAAAGTTTAAAAATCTTTCAGAATAAATAATTCAAATATTTTTTGTCTCAATTTTAAATTTAACTATTTTTAAGAATAAGAATTTTTAATACTCAAAATTTTATATAAAAAGCGATAATTAAAATCAAAAAAAAAAAAAATTAACTTATATTTTTCTGTAGTAGATTTAGAGTTCTTCTTCAAAAGTGATATCATGATCGATACCATAATAGATTTTATTATCTTTAGCATAGGCCCAAGCCATACGTTTCGATGTAAAATATATACCTGGCTTTCCTTGGGCATCAATGGTTATAGCACCACCAGTACCGCCCAAACGTTTAGTCATTGCTTCACATGCCTGCAGAGTGGCCTCTTGTGCTGTTTCATTGCAATAAGTGATTCTCTCAAGTATGCGTTGGGCAAGATTAAAGCGCATAATGGTCTCACCATGTCCAGTGGTGGAGACACCAGCTATTCCATTATCAGCGTAAGTGCCACACCCCAAAAGTGGGGTGTCACCTATACGCCCTGGTACTTTGCCCGTAATACCTCCTGTTGAAGTGGCAGCTGCAATATTACCATCCTTATCAATGGCCACCGCACCAACTGTTTCACCGGATGGTTCGCCAGCACAATCGACTTCAGTGGGTGCATATTCTTCATTTGCAGAACGCTGGCCTTGTTGGATTAACCAATTTTGTAAGCTCATTTGAGCATCTTTCGTGACTAGTGAACCTGATTTTAATTCTTCAAAACCATGGCTCAAGGCAAAATCCTGAGCATGGATGCCGCCTAAAAATGTATGATTGGACTTTTCCATAACGCAACGGGCCACTGATATTGGATGCATAATATCATGAAGTAATGTTACGCAGCCGGCATTCAAATCTTTTCCCTCCATAATGCTGGCTTCGACTTCAGCATTCCCAGCCATATTCAAACATGCCCCATAGCCGGCATTGAAATTTTCATCTAATTCCATGCAACGAACTGCTTCCTCTACAGCATTTAAGGCTTTATTGCTGCAACTGCTGCTGCTTCCTCCTCCTTCTCCGCTGTCCAGATGCTTGAGTGCTGAGCGTAGCGCCTTCTTAATGCCCACAAGTTTGCCAGGCACTCGGGCATCGGTAATGTCCCCAGCTCCACCATGTAAAATGAGCATTTTTTTCTTAAGTATTTCAAATTAAGCAGTTCCTAAAACGACGACAAATGCGTTTAGTGAGTTTTGATAAATCTCTCTTTTGAATTAAAAGTTATCTTTATGTCTCTGTTGCTTAAGCTGATTGACTGGTTGGCTGATTGCCTTATCAAGACTGCCTGCTCCGTCTTTTATAGTGCAATGACACCAATCATGGTCGTTGTAAAATGATTTCTCGCTGAGTGGGGATATCAGATTTTGACAGTGATGCTTTTGCCTGTTGAATGCTTTGGCGACTACGCCAATGTGTTTCTTGCATGAAGCTAGAGCTGCATAAATATGCATTGTTTACAAATTCTTTTGTAACGGTTTAAGTGAGTGTTAAAAAATCGTTACATTAATGGTTATTGTGAACAGTGATGTTTTTTTAGTGGGAATGATTTTGTTCTCGAATTCTCCATGTTGGAACCACAATTGGACAAACAGAATTCGAACCTCAACAGACCCGATTTATTTCATTTCCGTAGTTACTGTAGACTCAGTGCCGCCAGAAAAAGCTTGGTATGGTTTTAAATTCTAATTTCAGATTTAACAGGAAAAGTGAAAATGGCTCAAGTCATCTGAGAACATAATGAGAAGCACAAATGCAAAGGAATTTTAAATTTAATGTTTGGAAATATGCATAATGAAAGGAGGCGAGAGAAGTATTTAATTCTTGTTACACTTTTCACGTAGTGAATAGTAATATAAGTTTGTCATGAAGTTTGTAATGCAAAGAAGGAGACATCGTAGACCACATAAAGTATATATATATATTTTTGACCAGTGCGACGAGACGAATTGACCTAGCCATGTCTGTCTGGCCGTCTGTCTGCGTGTATGTATGCAAATTAGTCCCTCAGTTTTGAGCTAGAGAGTTGAAATTTTTGCACAGTCGGAATCAGCCGAACCTCCCATACAAACGCACTACTCACATTCATGTTCTTATTAGAAAAACTTTTTTGTTTTATATGTTTTCCATCTTGAAATTTGAACACAATAAGTTTTTGATTCATATTCATTAACCATGTAAATTTCAAGATCCTAGCATTACTGGATCGTATAGCTCCCATACAAAAAACGTTTTCGGCATAGTCGAAGATACCCTTCTTTCTGGTTATACGTATATAAATTTGGCCAAACCAAACGAAAATTTATCATATCAACTTATATAGCAAAGAAGACCGTGTAAAAACAGTTTTAATGCATCTACATATAATTATATACATACATGCATACGCAATGCAAAAGACTTATAAATAAAATAAAAGCAGCATCTATAGGTATGCTTTTATTTTGTCACATGCAAATTTAAGAGCTCCCTGAAAGTGCGCAATAATATTTTAATGGTCTTTGACACAAGTAAGATTTACAGTATGTACATACGAAAACTTACGTTCCACTGCAAGCTTTCGAACTTGGATTGCTCCAGCGACAAATTCCAATTTATATTTCTATGAATTTTTGTTCTCATAAGACAACTCCAAACTAAGAGGATAGGATTCATGTTCTTGATTAGACTTCCCAATCACCAGAATTGAATTCCATGTAAAACTATTTTGGAATACTTCTGGTCAACGTTTTCCTAACAAGAAAAATCTGTGCTATGAAGATAGATTGGAACAATATTCCTTAAGGCACTATTTACAATTTAAAAGCATCAATTCCAATCAGATGTATATACAACCGTTAGAAATAATATTTCTACTAACAAATTAATGGAAGTACCCTGTGGTCTGATATTTTATTATACAAGGGATACTTCGCATGTTAAAAACTGATTTCCATAAAAAAATTAGCATACCTATGAATTCCTCAAATGACGTAATGAATATCATTCCGAATTCCAAATATGAAGACATTATACAGACAGATGGTTGCCTAAAGCATAATGCGCTTAAAACGCAGAATTGGTTGTCAGAGTCACAATTTCCGTTGAAAGAGTTTACGGCACAAAGCCCAGACTTCAATCCGATTTAAAATCTAGGCTCATTGTGTAAGAGGAGCGCGTGAAGCATAAATGGAGTAATATTCTCAGTATCAAGAATCGATTTTCTCTCATGGTGAGCTAATCGAAAACTTTCGTATACTTTCATTGTATAAATCGTTTTTACTGCTATCCATTATAAAATAAACATAACGATAAAAACAATCAATAATATAATCTTATAATAAAAATTTGTTTTCTTACATGTTTTTCATATCAGTTCCATTCCCCTTTAAATACTTAACCTTAACGTATTCACAATCTTTTATCAGACCTTATCTGTTTTACTTCTTCCTGCTATTCATATCTTTTTAACTCAATTCCAAAGTATTTCACAACTTAAAAAAATACCATTAATTATGTAAAAAAAAAAACTATTCATCATTTTCATTATTAGCTTAATTAACACCTTATCAATTTTGTTTGAATATGAATGACATCAAATTTTATAAACATACATCAAAAAACATCACATTGTTTCCACCTAATAAGCGTAAAATCGGCTAACTTCGGTTGGAATTATTTCCAAAAAAGCGTGGAATTCTGGAAGCAATTTTTATTTACAAATGAATTGAAGTATATAATTCTTGTCATACTTGGAAGTGACGGAACATTCAT
The DNA here is from genome assembly GCA_037040105.1 of Amiota albilabris. Classification (NCBI taxonomy): domain Eukaryota; kingdom Metazoa; phylum Arthropoda; class Insecta; order Diptera; family Drosophilidae; genus Amiota; species Amiota albilabris. The sequence continues at coordinate 107,538 of JBANCV010000024.1, forward strand.
TACAGAAATATAAATTCAGTCACGAACCCATGCCTAGTTCGTAGTATAAGGTATGTTTATAATATTTTGTTTTATATCAATATACATATCTATATAAATTTTAAATCTATCCTAGAAGGACATTCATTACTCTGCAAGGAAGGGACTTTTACGATTGGGTGCAGATTCATGAATAAAGTGTTATGGTATTACAGTGGAAATTGTTGGGGGAATTTGCAAACTTCTTGGTCACTTAAATCTTACTTATGTTACTCGTACAACATTTACTGTTCACGACGATGCCCAAACTTTTTGTAATTTGATGATCTGATGTTGCTGCAGTTAAGAGTCCTCAAAGTAACAAAATCACTTTCGGTTGTCTATCTAACTATCGCTATATTTAGAAGACTGTTGTGATAATATGATGATTGGCATCAGTCATGGGGACGGCGTGTGAGCGTATGGTGGCAACCTCCATGGATCCATAATCTCTAGGGCCATTGGTAGGGTCAAAAAATGCAGACAACATAGTTGATGATCTTGGCCAAAATTTGGCCACTTCGCTGATTCGCTATTCTTTTTGAACTAATATACCAAAACAAACGCCTACACATCATGCTTCAACATTTCCTAATTTTATTTAAGCCGCACTATTTTAAAGAAATATCACATGTATTCAAAGTTTTCAACAGTCAACATATATCGAATTTTACATTCATTTTCATCAAGTAAGGCATTGAGTTTGGGGTTTTGGAATACCGTCTAAGTTGTATCATCAAAAGGAAGTATTGGATAGTTGGAAACGAAGTCGTAGATGTTCGTATTTGTCACATTTCGGCTTGTTATGGTCTTGTTTACTGGTAAATTCATTTACCATGCATATTCTCATAAAAGATGCAGCACCAAAAGGAAGTTGATGCGACATTGTTGAACCCCCATTGAACTTACAAAATTTGACTGACATCATTCCTATATTAATTAGAAAATGTTTTAGTTTTGACTTACTTATGTCAAAGGCTATTGTATAGACTGAATAAATCGCTGTCCTTCGCAACAATGATTTCAAAGAAATTGTGTGGAAATTGTGCTACAAATCGTGAAATGGTGGTGACATGCACTTAAAGTAACGTTGAATTGCAAAAAGTGCTAGTTTAGCATAAATTTTAGCTTTAAATAATGTTTCTTTACCAGCGTTTTTACTGTTGCTAATGAATGTGAAGCAGCCCCAACAAAATAAATGACTTAGAATACGAACTTGTTTCGCTGCGTCAATATACAATGAAATTTTTTTTTTTGGTTGAATACAATTTCCATGTATGTTGTTAGATATATTGATCAGGCCACTCTTAAATACCAAACATCATTTCGCACTTGTTCAGGTTCAACTCTGAATTCTACTCACTGCAATATTTTATATTATCTGGATGTCATCTGTATGTTACGCATATAGAAGTAGAGTCCTAACAATGTATTCGTTAGCGCTAATATATGTATGTATGTTAGTTTCACATTAAACTCCTGAAACTGTTTCAAACTATACTCAGATTTGTGGTCCAGACTGCAGATTAAGTGTTACTATAGAATGTTGTTATAAAACTTACTCTGCTACCGTTATCCGGGGAACCATCTCTCCAATTTTATTCGATTTCGGAAACTTGGCGGCCAACTTTTCATAGTTACTTCTATAGTTTTCGATTTCATCCTTCTATTTCCAGAAATGAGTTCACCCATATATGTACCCGTTAATATATATTAATTTTGATCATTTAACGAACATTATGACATCTCCGATGCACGATTCTTTCTAAATAGACAATCGTATTGTATATTGCAAACATCTGGCTAGCGTGAATTGTATAAAAATAATGAAATAGCAACACTAAGTACAAAGTCCCACGCCACTATTCTATATAATTTTATAAATATTTTATATAATTTTTGATGACAATATTAAAAATTTATTAAAAAAAAAGTACGAGGGTTGCTCTAGAAGTACCCCACCTAACAAAGAAAACACAAAAAATATTGGATAAAAAATATACATTTTTCTACGCAGTCTTCTTTTAGTTCAATTCACTTTTCCCGGCAATGTTCAAAGATTCTATACCCTGTTTATAGTTAAAATCATCGAGTTTCTTAAAATAGCCATCAATCACCCAGCCATTTATTTAAGATTGGAAACAGAAAATAGTCCGGGAGGGTTAAATCTGATAAAAAGGGTGAGTGAGGAAGCAACTCGAATTGTAACTCGTTGATTTTAGTTATTGTGATAACGGCTTTCAAAAAACTGATGCTATGAACTTACCTGCAGATGGAGCTTCTTTGCTTCTTTGAAACAAATTTCCCCATTCTCTACATCATTTTGGCTGGTGCTTTATCTCAGATGTTTGTGAATTGATGCTAAAACTTGGCTTTATTGTTGTGAAACTTCTCCAAACACTCGATTGAAATATCTTAACGACGCTGGTTTTGTTTCATTCTGGGTGATGTCCAAATATTCAGTCAAAATACGAGTTGCAGAACTTTTTGAATTGCCTACCATATCTGCTAGCTCAACTAGTCGACGGTCAACCAATACCATTTTGTGAATTTTATTCATCATTCCTGGCGTGGTCATGTTCGTTTTGTCAACTCTTACAGCCTCATTTAAGTTCCGCTAGCCAATATTCTACTATTGCAATCGAAGGGGCACACTCCCACCGAATTGAATCTAACTCTAGCTTTGATATTGCTTGAACTGAGGCCTTTCAAATAAAAATATTGTGTCACATAATATGACCAGTTTTTTACATGCTACAAAATCACTGAGAACGTTCTCTATGGATGGTTGCACAAAAAAATCGTCGTTAAATTTTTAATTTAAGCTTTACAAGTTTGGTACTTTCTACTATAGTAATTTTTTTTAAGAATAATAAGAAGCGCCATCTATAAGTTAGGTCGGATAGTTGAACCAAAGGGGATATACTTATGTATGTATGGAGTCTGTGAGTGCTGACAAAGAGACATTTAGGTTTTATTCAGTCGCTAATTAAATGCAAATACATATGTGCGAACATATATAAAGAATAAGAACTGCAATGCATCCGCAACACCAACACTTTTAAATGCAACATTGAATTACCACAATTAAAGATTCCTCTGTGTGGTGTGATCTCCGTTCCGGAATCATACGACATCAATCGGTAGCCGCGAAGCTAGAGTTATATATGCTACAGCCCCCTTGCAGTGAAAACAACAACAACAACAACCATAATTAATGATAACAAACACATGACATATACAGGAACATACGTATAGCCACAGACAGAGACAGATAGAGAGAGCGGGAGAGATAGAAAGAGAGAGAGTGAGAGAGAGAGAGACAGAAAGATAGCAAGTATTTGTAAGAACTGATAACGACTCCTAAAATCGTTTTATCAATAAATTTAGTATTATACAAACGCAATTTTTAAACGACTTTAATATTACAACAACAAAGATATTCTTCATATGGAATAAAAACAACAACAACGACAACAACAGCAGCATTAATCAATACAAACAGAATTGCACCAACACCGACAATAAAAATATTAACGCAATCGAGTAGAGCGACACAAAGCCAACATCAGCGGCAGCGTCCGCTAGAGTAAGAGAAGAGAAACACTAAATAAACTTATAAAAAAAAAAAACAAACAAAAAAAAAAAAACAAAATTAAAAAAAAAACAAAATAATAAATAAATAAATAATAACATATAGAGCAATGAATTTTGTGCCCGCAAATGATTTCAGTACGCGTCGGAGAACGTAAGAGAAAAGTTGTGCACTTTTACACACATCAAAATAGAAAAAATAGAAAACAAACCACCACAATAATAACAACAACAATAATAATAACAGCAACAACAAAAAGTCAACAACAAATGTAAATACTAATTATTTTATATATAAAGAACCAATAAGCATTGAAAGATACCGCAAATAGTATATACTTACGTATGTATTTAGATACAATATCTATTTTAATACATGTAACTGAATAAATAGATACATTTTTATTCATTTATTTATTTAATTTTTTATTATTCTTGAAGCAAAGTAAAAATTCTAATGACACTTTAATTAAAAACCAATTTTATTTTATCTGTTTGTTTTTGATAAAATATAAAAAAAAAAAAACAAAAAATGTGCTACTTAAACATAGAGAGATAACCACAATAAATTAAATGAAATTAATACAACAAAAGAAAAAAGAAAAAGAGACAAAGAAAAGTACATACAACAAATTTTATACATAAGTACATAAATACATACAACAAATTTTATACATAAGTACATAAATACATATGTATGCATGTATATATTTTTTTTTTTTTTTAAGTTTCATGATAAATTTTTATGACTTGTATTTGTGTATTGTGCAGATCGAACGAACAAAGTTCGCATGATTTGTGTCATGTTTACGTTCAAACATAATTTTCTTACATTAAACTAAAGATTTGATATGAAGTTGAAAGAGAGTTGGTGTGAAAATAAAATTACAATAAATTTTTAGAGAAATATTACTGAAATTAACTTTCACTTCATCTATCTATCTATCTATCTATCTATTTGAACATACTATAGGTACTACTTAGATACTTGGATGCAATTTAAGTATAATGAATGGTGGTTTTTTTGGTTCTTCCGTAATGTCCATGGGAAACATTTTTATTGCCGAGTTGGATTAGTTTGTTAATTCAGAAGTTTTAACAGCAAATACTCATTTGTGTATTTCAAAACTATGACTATGAATTCGAATTCTAGATTGATTTCATTTGATTGATAAGTTTGCTTTGGTGACTGCATATTGTATGTATGTACTCAATTCATTTGATCGATGAATAAATAAAAGAGAACAACTGAGTGAGGAGGCTAACTAGAAAAAATTCTCTCTTAGTGATAATAATGCTACAATAATACCACATACCTACATACGCATACATGTGGTACATGTGTATAGGTATATTTGTACATATGTTAATTGGGTCTCCGATGCAAAGTTCTATGATTAGCAAACATTAGACTAAGGTGATACTACAATAATAAACTCAAATTCTAATAAATAAAACAATATTTACAATAATTTCGAATTGACAATTTTGAATTAAAAACGTGAACCCGCCCGATTCACATTACCTACGGTTACTGTATGTAACACCTCAAATATAAATTATATTAATTATACAATACAAATTACGAGTCTAACCCAAGTATATTAGGAATAAAGTAAATACAAGTAATTATTGTTAGTTCATGTCTAAAGAAAGTAACTACTGACGCACAGATATAACACTATCAAGATTGCTTGACAGGTTATTAACAAATTTATGATACAAAAAGTCTTGGCTTCAGCAGCTGACTCATAATTACGTACGTTATATTGATTAAATGTTAGAATAAATTTATGTTGAATAATTCCAAGGTAAAATCTTTAATGATATGACATTCTTTCATTAAAATGTCTATATTTTTATCAAAGGGCTTACTTATGTCTACATAGTTTCAGAGAACTACATATTGTACAAGTGTCATAATCATCATTGTTACGAATTCAAGATGATATAATAGATGGTTAGAAAACAAATAGGTACATGTATAGTAGGAAAGTATAATGATTTACATTAATTTTTTCACAGAACCTCCTTCTAACTGCAATCTATTTAAATGCATACACGTAACCTATTTGTTGACTGATGGGATTATTGTTTTACAGGTCGTTAAATTTGTGATGAGTATGCAAATATAGATATTAGAAATCTATTGATTTTTGCCACAGTTGTAAGCCCCTTTTTTTTTTAAAAACTTATTTGAAATAGTCCATTAGGTGAATCGGCCGAAGATATTCGATAGATATATAAATATCTATACTGAATGAATGATCGTATGATGGATTGAGAATATCAATTAAAAGACATTTGAAAACATGTGATAAATGTGTGCACTGAATGTATTTGGGGTAGGGGATACCTCTTCCGAAGAGATGGATTATTATGGATACATAAATGTCAAAAGCTCTCGTATGCATTTTCTGTCTATTTTTTGTTCAGCTATATAGGTTCATGTACAATAGATGCAATTTGCAATGAACTTAGGTGATTAAGTAATATAATTTTATTAGTACACATTCTTTTATCAGTTTGTCACTCTACGTTCGATAGCAAGTGGTCCTTCGAAATCCATAAAGACTCAAAGTACCAATTGCTTGGGATGAAATAAGAAAAATGTCAGATTGATACATCAACAAGTTACCAACAATATAGATTTTAGGCTTCTCAAAATGTGTCATGTATTAGATCTTCCACATAGATAAGTGGAAAATAAGTCAAAAATGACATTTTCACCATGAATTATAGCGGTAAAACTATATGGTACATAGATGAGTATATTTCAACACAACAAATATGCAGATTTGTTTTTTAATGTATCTAGATTAAAATATTACATCAAATTTATAGAAAGTAGCTGACAGTGAGTAAATTCCATTCATGGATTTTAACTTTTTCTCTACGAATCATTCAACAACAGTCTCCCATCATATTGACATCTCAACGATCATGATACAACTGTCATAGTTGATATATTTTTTTTCCATTGAAATTGTCGGTGCATATGTATGTCGTTTTTGATTAATTGCTTTGTTTATTAGCCATTAGCCATTTGTCTTTGCTCTTTCTATTAAAAAAGAATTGTATTAAAATCGGTGCCTTAGCTTAGAATATAACCGATTCACTTCAAATGACAGACACTGTAATCGTATCTGTCCAAGTCTAGTTTTGTTATTGCATTGCAATAATATTGAAATATAGAAAATGATATTTTAATTACAGTTCCGCTATAACATACAATAGTATTTGTCAGAGCAAGAAAAACAAAATAATATTTATTTAACGAACAAATAAACCGGCACATGACAGTTAGAGACAACATGCAAACCATTTTGCATCATACTTGTTTATATACCAGTACATACTAGTGTTAAGTATTACAAAAAATACGAGACATGAGTAACAATCTCACTTAATGATACAATAATATCTAATATGAGGATACATCGAGACGAAGTCCACAGTAGCCAGAGCTTCCCTTAAGTTAATCTTATCGTATGTCAATAATTATTAAAGCACAATATTCCGCAATAATCAGTTTAAGGAATAAAGAAGTACAAATTATAAAGTTACCGAGAAATGACAGTAGATCATCAAACAAGACCTTCAATGAAAAAGATTCTGAAAATCACCTCAATCATACGGATTGTTTCTTTCTCAGTCCAATGACTGCTACCGTAACTTGGTGGAATCCTAGCCACACCGCTCTTTTCGCTGACTCTGATAATCTTACCACCTTATTCCTGGACTTCATAAGTACCATCTCTGTTGTATGTTCAGCCAAGCAAAGGTGACTCTCTGGGTAAATTTCTTCAGCCCTGAGTTAGGAAACCGTTCCTGAGAAGCTATAGAAATCTGCATTGCAAAAAGGTCGCTATGCGTGTGACACTTGTAACCACCTATTTAATGGAACCTGCAATCGATGTGCTGCAGAATGTGAGACCAATTGCCGAACTATCTTTCCACTTGTTAATGATGCCACAATTATTGTGGTTTTCTGTTTTTGTTTTTATGAAACCATTTAATAAATTCAATTCTTATATGTCAAAATGTTTTCTTTTTGGATCCAAAAATTTGTTTTTTTTTTTTTTTCTTCTCATTTTTACCACTAAAACTTTCACTGAAACCTGCTATTTGACAAAATAATACAATATTACATCATTCAAATATTACTTATTTATTGTACTATCCGTTTATCTGCCTTTTTTTTTTTTTGGAATTTGTTGTTGTCAACTGCCCTTTGTCCGAATTGTCCAGTCTATGTATATCATAGTGTTTGTAGTTGTTGATATCAAAATTATATCAGACTTTTCTTTTTTGCTATATACATACAAACCAATTATATGGTATTATTTAATTGCTTCTTTGATACGAAATAGTATTTATGACTTTATAAAAATATAAAAAGGATTGTACCGAAAAACATCAGCTATTGCAAGCAGCCATAAGTTCTTTCCGATAAACAATTTAAAGAATATTTATTATATTATTATGTATATACCAACTCATATTTATTGTTATCTTATAGATAACATAATTTTTTTTTATCTAAATTACAGACATTTTATGCAATATAATTCTTTCGCAAGGCATTTTATAAGACTTCATAACTTTTAAAACTAATAATGACTGATGAAAATATTCCAAGTAATGGGCATAAAAATAATAACAATAATAGTAACAATAATAACAATAGTAAAGTTACTACTTTACATCTGAAATTGTTAGAGACAGAACAATATCCAACAGAATCACCGCAACATCGGAATCCCCACTCATTGAAACCCCCAAAAAAGAAACGTCGTGATAAAAGTGATTTAGGTGATGATTTTGTGCCACCAGATGGTGGTTGGGGTTGGCTAGTGGCCATTGCTAGTGGCGTGAATATTGTGAGTAATTAAATTATAGTTTTATTTTAATCCGCATACTATTTTTAAAAAGTTGTATCTATCTTTCTATAGTTGGTCACCTTTGCATTGGCTCAACAGTTTGGTATAATATTCCGTGATCGTATGCAAAATTTGGGCATTAGTAATTCTGAACTGACGACAATCATTAATATACAAATCGCCGTATCGTCGTTTACAGGTATTTAAGTTATCACTAAGTCATCATAGTCAAGTCAAGTTAAATCAACTAACCCTCTCATTTCTCTATCATAATATTTACAGGTCTGCTCAATGGTCCATTATTTCGACGTTTTAGTTATCGTCAGGTTGCTTTAGTTGGATCCATATTCACATTCAATGGTCTCTTTTTGATGGTATTTGCCAATACTTTTGAGTTCTATGTTCTTTGTTTCTCTGTGATCTATGGAGTTGGTCGTGGACTTACGGTATCTGCTTCGTCATTGGCTGTGAATACATATTTTAAACAAAAACGACGTACTGCTACTGCATATCAGTTCGGTGTTGCCGGTTTGGGACCGATCGTGTGCCCATATTTTGCTACATATTTAATTGAGGTTCTTGGTGTGCAAGGGACGGTGGCTATATTCGCTGCTATATCATTGCACACAATAGCATGTTCATTGATCTATCAACCAGTGAAGTGGCATGTTGTGAAACGTGATAAAAAAGATGTTACTGCCGATGTGCCTTTAACACCACTTGAAGTTGATGATCAAGATGAGTTCATAATTAAACAGATTGCTGAACCAGATACGCCAGTGCTACCCCGTGCCAATGATGGCTGGTTTGGTTCACGTGCTTCATTGAATAGCAGCGGTGTAATGCGTAACAGACTGGGAACATGGGATAAGCAGCAGCAAGAATATGAGAATGTTCACATTGAATTGAAGCGTTTAAATAGCAAGGGTTCAAGTAATTTTAAGGCACGAAGTTTCTCAGTAAGTCACAGCATCAAAGAGGAAGAGCATGAGTTGCAGCAAGAGCAAAATTTTGACAAATTGGATAAATTGGAGGAAGCCAAGCAAACTCTATTAGAAACAAGTTCCCCTCATTTAATACAAATTGTTGCTGGATCTGAGCAAAATACTCTCCCATATGCTCATGATAATGCTAAAATCGAGAATGCTGATGAATTGGAGGCCATTCGCCGCCAGAAATTGCCATTCTATAAGAAAATTGTGATATTCTTCGATTTAGATCTACTACGCGATATCACCTATGTCAATTTGGCTGTAGGCATTACCCTAATCAATTTCGTTGAGATTAATTTTGCCATTTTAACACCGTTCATTCTTGCGGATTTTGGTTTTGAAAAAAGTCAAGTGGCTCTAGCTATGTCTTCCTTAGGCTTATGCGATTTGATCATACGTTTCCTGATACCTGTAATAACGGATAAAATAAATCTAAGCAATAAGACATTCTTTATTATTGGCATTGGTGGCATGTGTTTGGGCCGCGTATGTTTATCTTTTACTCGTGATTTCTATGCAATGATGGGCATTTTTTTATGGCTCGGTTTGAATAAAGCGTTTCGAACGGTCTTCTGGGCATTAATAATACCGGGTTATGTACCATTAAAACGATTACCAGCCGCTGCTGGCCTGCAGCTCTTAATGTCTGGTACATTCTCAATGGTCTTTGGTCCATTAATAGGTAAGAATTAAAATATTGCACTCGTTGAACTCGACTCTATCCTTTTATTTGTTTTATTTTTCAAGGTTTTATACGTGATCACTCTAATTATGCATTTACACTAAACTTCCTGAACGCGCTTTGTATTTTGGCCATTTCATTGTGGCTCCTTGAGGATTTCATACGCCACAGAAAATCGAAACATATTAATAACATCGCTACAACCGAACTACCAAAATTATAGTTATGTCATTCTTGAATACTAGAAGCAGTCTTCGCTCTCATCATGAATAGACGCTTATCAAATCTATTGTATGTACTACTAAAGTCCAAAAGCTTCTGTCCTATAAACGCTTAAGTTGGTAAATCAATTTTATTATTATTGTCGTAGTTAATGATATTTACTTAATTTTTTTTTTTGTTTTTATGTAGTAAGTTTATTTAGTATACTCGTAATATACATATAAAGAAATACATATGTAAATAATTAAATTTATATATTTATATTGCCACTAAAATATGATGACAAACAGTTTTCATTTCATTTATTTACTGCAACGTAAATGCTTTCATCATAATTAATAATAATTTATCATAAATATTTAGTACATATGTACTAATATGATCATTACATTATTAATGTAATTATTTGAATTCAGATACATACATTTTTATCTATTTTTTAACAAACACTATAATTTTTGTATTTTCAAAATAGATCACAAAATTTTTAACATGCATTTTTAACGATTGTGTTCTTGAAATTAAATATTTAAAATTAACTGTACCCCTTTTACACTTTTACTTCAATCCCGTCATCAATAAAAAGTTATCTTTAGCCGCATAGCTTTGAATTCAAATGTACTTACTTGCAAACGAAAGTTCACTCATTGGACTCACCAATTCTTCCACAAAAAGTATCGGTGCCCGTGCAGTAATTTCAAACGAAAAGAAGCAAAATCTGTGAAATACTACTATTGATTTATACGTACAAGTATAAATTGCTCAATTCGGACTGCAGCTCGTTGAGTGAGTATAATTTTGTTGAAATTCAAATAGCATGAAATTGGGAAAGGATTCCAAACATATAATTAATTTCCTTATAATATCTTTGATTTAGTTTCTGGCGTTGCGGATACTCACTCATTTTGGATAGAATGCTCGTGATAATAATTTAAAATATCTATATATGGAATACAATTATTTATATGCAATTATTGCGTTTATTAGAAAACCTTTAATAAGAAATATGCTCGTGTATATACACCTTTATATTTTATTCGTCTATCCCACTCCCCCTTGATGACGTAAGCGCGCAATTGCATAAGCGCACTTCTACGCAACGCGCCCATTTCTATAGTTTTTCAAGGTATATCCACTACTTTGTGCTACAATCTTTGAGTCACCAGATACTACATAAGTATATAAAAGTTTTTTGCGACACTAAAAGCATTTCGTCGCTCCGTCACATTGGGACCTTGGTATGACACCCTTTTTAAAAACGTTTTCACGTTAAAAAATAAAAAAGAAAAGCAACCAAGTAAGTAAATTTGGAGAATGTTTGCCTGATAAAAAAAAAATGGAACTTAAAATAAAAAACCAGAAAGAAGGTTTTGTTCGGCTATGCTGAAACTGTAATACTCTTCCCGCATTTCCTAGAAAACATTTTTGCCTACGCTCCTATGAATTAGCACACAGGAATATTACAATATTGCTTTGACTTATGCTTAGGATAGAGTTGTAGGGGAACTATGCGATCCAGTAATCCTAACATCTTAAAATTTGTATGATTAGAGAATATAGGTTAGAAACTTATAGTGTCAGTCGATAGATCAGAAAAAGAAAACTTCTTACAAAATTTCAGCTCTCTAGTTCAAAAACTGAGGGGCTAGTTTGGATACAAACAGTCGGACAGACGGGTATGGCTTATTCAACTCAACTCGTCGGGGTCTGTTACAAACTTCATGACAAAGTTATAATACTATTCACTACGTGAAGCGTATATAAAATCCATTCTAAAATTGGGTGAACATAATAAAGCAAAATATGACAAATATGCTCGAAAATCTTATGAATCAGTTAAACCTTTCCATATTCGCGATATAATGAGTTCAACCTTTCTGAAGTAATAACCTTATATGGACGACTTGGATGATCTTCATCAAAATGGCTTTGAATTCAGTTATAAATGATATTATAAATATGTACATACATTATATGTAAAAATACCTATACTTGTTTACTAAGAAAATCAAATCAAACAGCATCTATATATTTATAGTGGTGTACAAAGGTCGTAAGTTGACCGAGGTTGGCAAAATTTAATGGTGCCCTTGGTTTTCTGATAAATTTATTAATCAGCATATCTGAAGATGAAACATTACATTACAATTCGTATTGGAAAAGCCCACTACAAGAATGGCGAAACATTTATTAGTCCCAACATTTTTAGGAGTCGGGGCCCCACTATTGTTATTTACCCATGTAACCCATATTTCCCAAAGGAAAATACTATTAATGACTCATAATGAATGCGTGTACATATTTTAAATATTTATATTTTGTTTATTCTACTTTATTTTATTTTGTTTTGGTTTGTTGACATGGTCTCTCTTCACTGAGGTGAGTAGTATTTTTGACTTTTAGTCTGGAATTTTGTCTTTTTTATGTTGGGGCTATGCTTGTGGTTATTGTTTTGTATTGTTCGAGTAAGTTTTGTTACAATTGTGGTTTGCATACATCACTGATTACTGATCACATGCCTGTGTAGGCAACACATACGCAGAAGACTATTGTACACAGATGAATGTACGAGACGAGTCTGTTGTACTATGAGTACGTGAGGTCGAGTACAAAAGCGGGAAGTAATACATCAAGTGGTAACTTCAAACCATGTCAAGTCAATGAGGCTAACATGAGTTAAACTCAGTTTGTGTGTAAAGCCAACCAACTAAGTTGAAGCGGCAGCAACACATTTAATTGCAACATTCGCAATTTTTTGGCACTATGTACTTACTACTTTTGTTGTAAATTTCAGTATTATTGTTGTTGTTGTTGTTGTTGGTGGTGGTGGTGGTGGTGGTGGTGGTGGTGGTGTTGATGTTGTAGATCAAAGCTCAAGCTGGGCGTCATTCGCTTGTTGACTTGGTCGTTGGTTATTCATCTCGGCAGCACATTCAAACACCTATTAATTCCAGTCTTAAGACGACGACTACGAGTTGTCTTAAATATATGTGGCAAGCAATATGTTGTTGTTCTTGTTTTCTTTTGTACTTGTTATTGTTTTTCTTGTTGTTGTTATTTAGCAGATGCGTTATTGCGTTGTACTCAATGGCGGACTGTAGTTCATAGAAAGCCCGGGGCGTCAAAATGAAAAATAATGATAAAAATGATAACTAATCCAGGACGGTCATGATGATTTGAACGAAATTTGGCTTTGACAAATCGAAGTTATTGGTCTAAGTTGTTTCTATTAAATTTCAATTTCAGTTTATAAGTCTTTGGAGGCGCATTTGAAGTGATGGCCCTGAGTCCGTCAGTGGTGGTACTTACTAGTGTACGTGTAGCAATAATTTAAAGATGAAAAATAAACGTAAAAAGAAAACGATTAAAATAAATTTAAAGTTGTTGACCATGGTCAAGTATCACTAAGCAGTCTTAATATACTGCAATCATTTCATTTAGCTCTACTCTGTTCTGTGGTCTGTGGTCTGATCTGTTCAGTGTGAACGTGTACTCATCTATGTATCTGTCTACATACTTACTAGTTGATCGGTATCGTATCATCCAACAGTTCATCAAGTCCACCTGATTGCCCGTTTATCATGTTCTAGTTGTTGTACAAGTTGACGTTGTTGTTAATACGTACTTATTTTAATATTTTTGTTGTGTATTTTAAGATTTTTATGATTTGACTTCTCAATATCGTGCACAACTCATCTGCCTATACAAAATTTTACATAAATACCGCTGTTTATTTTCCAGTAGTAATCATTCCAAAGCAAGCATTCGTTCAAGTATCTTACGCACATACAGCAAGAGGGACAACAAAAACGGATTCAAAAGAAATCAAAAATCGAAAATGAAAGTGTTTCTTGTAGTACTGTGTGTTTTAGTGGCTGCCGCCTCTGCTGGCCTAATACGCACTTCCGGCTGGGGCAGCTCTGGATGGGGTGGCGGTGGCTGGGGTGGGTCTGGATGGGGTAGCAGTGGCAGTGGAGGAGGTTGGAGTAGCAACTCTGGTTGGTCGCAACCAAAAGTGATAAAAATCATCAAAATTGGAGGAGGTAGCAGTGGTTGGCATTCAGGTGGTGGTGGCAATGGCTGGCATGGCGGTAGTTCCTGGAGCGGTGGTGATGGCTGGAATAATGGTTGGTCAAGTGGTAGCAACAGCGGTTGGTGGTAAACATGGAGATATAAGTAAAGCGGACTGGACAGGATGACAGCATAAAAATTTCTCTTCAAGAAATTTCTGTGGTTTTTCTTCAAATGTTTTTTTTTTTGTTCTCTTGTGCTATAGCTATTTTTTTCTTATACTAGTATATACTTGGATCATACTGTAACATAACATAATAATAGTTCCCCCTCTTGCACACATCATAAACATGTATAAAAACCAATTTAATCAACAAAATATATTTCAATAATATAAGATACAAAACAATATAATGTGAATTTTAATAGTTAAACCAAGAAGTGAAGTGATTCTTTTTAATTTATTTTTATTTTTTATTTTAATTTTTATTTTCGGTTTTTGTTTTCATAATTTAATGATCGATGAGCGTTCTAATCATGTTTTGTTTTCATTATTTTTTGTAATATTTCATTTTCAACGAAGCAATTAAATTTCAGCTTCAGATTCAACTTCAACTAAATTTCCATACAACTTTCAATCAGAATCTTCTATTACTTTAGTTTTGGTTGTTTGTCTGACTGACTCTCTATAGACTATTCATGTAGAAGCACAGCGGCTCTTAAACTATCCCATCAGAGTCCCTGGTGCCACAACCAGCGGTCATTGAACACGTTTGACATTAAATCCTTATATTTAAATTGGAATGGGGTCCATAACATTGTACATAATACATGTGAAATAACTACATAAATTTAAAGACATCTGATGCAGATAATTGAGTTGATGTCATTGAAATATTTCAGTAAAAAAATAAAAATTATAAAACTGCAACTGATGTAATATTACCAATGCGTTAAGTATCTTATAAAATAACAGTAAATATGTATGTTAATACAGCAAATCATAAAATTATTATATATTATATAGATCGAAGACCGAAACACATTAACTTCGATACATTGAAGCATATATAGTACAATATGTTGTAAACTGCACCCAATCCAAATATTTGGATACTCAAATCGATATGTAATTGTAACATATTTCGCTTTAATATCTTAGGAAATGTTTAAAGTTTCCTACAAAAACTCTTAATAACTCAAAGATCTATATGGCTATATCATAAATAAGTCACACATATTATCTGTATATGATAATGAGAAGTGAATATCATATGAAATGGTCAGAATTTCCACACAAAAATTTGTTGAATACTGAAAGTTGTATCTGAGGTCCACCCCATTTACCTTATTGCAGAATGTTAAATTGCCACTCCATGGAACTTATTCAATGGATTCAATAAGAAAAAAGGGGTTAAATGCCATTCCAGAAAGCGTCAGCAAAAAATGCATGTTTCAAATATATTGTAGTCCCATCCATTTTACCAAATTATCATTCTCAATTTAAGAGTTCGGGAGTTCCTTTTTATTCATTTCAATCAATTCTAAATTCTTAAGTTCATGATATTGTACCTTATTCGATCTCTTTTCCTGCCTATAAAAGATACAATCTAATGACCAATTATCCTTATCTTAATGTTTTTACTACTAAAGGATACTCAGTGAATTATTGATAATAATATAAAGTTCATTAAAAATTTTTTTTAAAGTGACCACATTAAGTTGTTAAAGTAAAGTTATAAAGAATGATTTCCAATACCATTTTAATATTTCAAGATTCTTTTCTTTTATTATTAAACACCCAGCGTCCAGTTCGAAGGGCGTATAAAGCTTGGCCAATAATAGTTAATACAGACATAGGTATATAAAAAAAAAACGAGTAAGACTACATTATATGTTACATATATGAATTCTTGATCACATAGATGCTATTAAGTCGAATAGTTCGGGTAAATATTTTTGTTGAAATTTTTGTATAAGAGCCAGGATTCCAAAATTTCGTATGTAGACTCTAATGATTCCCAGGCAGACCACTAATTGTTGAATCGATTGGTTCCCGAGAGAACCAACATGCTATGTGTGATTGCTTTTATAATGTTTTTAGGGTATTTTTAAAGAGAAACTGAATTAGTTTCTATCTCAGCCAGTATTAACAATTTTTTTTTAATTTTTAGGGTTATTTTACTATTTTTTCCATAGTTAGATTGTTTCATCCGACTATAGCATACTACTAACTTGTTGTTTGTTTTGTTCTTGAAACAAATTATTTTCTCATAAACATTAAACGATTATAAATATCCAAGTTGTTTTTGTTAGATTTGTTGTTGACGCTGTTTAGTATTGAATGGATGCAAATTCACATAAACTAAAATGAAATATTGAAAAAACAATTAAAATTCTCTGCCAAGAAACTATAATTATTTTTTTTTTCATACATCATAAGTGCATCTTTTAAATGGTATTATAGACTTTGTCATTATGTTTGTAACATATGGATTGACCGATTGACAGAATATTTCATAGATTATATGATTATATGGTGTAAAAGGATCAATATCATATTCTGAAGAGATATAAGAGATTTCTTAAAATATAATTACCATATATCAATACAAATAAATAAATCATATATGTATGTATGTACATAACTACCATATAGACACATGTTGTCGATCTAATTTTTAAGATATTTATCACAATATTAAGGAAGATGTATATAAAAGCCAACAGAAGACACCAGTTTAATTTTTTCATGTACTATGTTTCTACAGAACCAACTAGGTATCGGATCTATCCCTGATATACAAGACACCATATTAGTTTTTGTTTAGCATTTCTTAATATTTTCAATCGAAAATGTTTAGAGATTTGAAATATTAATTATAAAATTGAAGTGTGAAATAGTATGTCTAAGTTTCGGTGAGTTATTTTTTGATTTGGATGTCTGTCGTTCATTATGTAAATATGTTTGTTAAATGCCACATTTATCATTTATTAAAAATTAGATGAGACTTCGATGGATTGTATTTTTGTTTCAGTCAAATACAACAAAGACAAGTTATTAGAAACATGATAAGGAGTAGCAAGTTTTTACACATTTACGGTGGCATAATATTGATTAAACCCAAAAAACAATATAACAGTCTACTTGTAATCCAGTCCATAGCTTTTAATTCGGATCAAGAGAATAATATGTTCAAAAATGATAATGAAAAAATGATACTCTATTTGTTAATCGATTCTCAAAGGCTAACTACTCTCGTACATCCCGGTCCATGGAAATCAAAATATAACCACCTAAATATTCTATGTCTAACGTAAGTCCAAAGATTTTAAGGGTAAGCCTTAAATTTTTCTTTTATATAAGATAAAATTTTTATATTTTCTTAATTTCTCAATATGCAAACTATATACCTATATCATATACTTATGTATGAATGTACATAATATAAGTTAAAGTGCAGAGTATTAAATTGTCTCCTCAATTCAATTCTATAAATTTTTTTGTATAAAATGTAGAATATTTATAAAACCAAATTATGAAAAAATGAAATAACACAAACCCCAGACTTCCATACTCATACCGATACCCTTCCTTTTGGATGGTTTGTGGGATGTGGAGATTTTGCATTAATTGAGTGTGCATTGCATTAAATTATTTTACTTACAAACAAAACTTAGTTCGTAGTTAGTCTCTTGTCTTAAGTGTTTACATAACTCAAAACTCAGTGGCAATGGCAGTGGCTACATTAAATACCCTGGCGAATGGCAAATGACGTTGATCATCAACACCATCATCTCAATCATTATCATCGCCATCATTACCAACAATAATCATATTAGTTTATACAATTATTCTATTCTGTTGCACTTGAAGAACGCTCTTTCTTATAACATACATAACATACATGTGTATTATCTTCAATAATATTGAAAGTACATAAGAAATATATCGTATTGTAATGATACTCGACTCGAATGCAATGAGTACCGTCGTATTTTATTTTATTTGACATTGAACTGCATTGCAGACTTGACTTGGTTTGTTGATTGTTGGTTGCTGATGCGCTTGCGGTGAAAATGATTTAGTTACTGGCTTAAAGGAGCCTTCACCATCAAAAAGTAGTTGCGAATTCGAATTAAAAAAAACCAAAAGTGTTTTGTTCTTATAAAATTTTTTTGCGCTTTTCTTTTAAACATTTAAGTTGAGCATAATTAATGAATCTAAAATGATTCAGCGAATCTTAAATGATAATGGCGATGGTGCTCATGTTGGTGATGATGATGATGTTGACGCTGACGATGAAGAGCTCCAAGGCAGATGTGACAATGCGTCGTATGAGAAATATTTTGATCTAAGCTCACGCATGCACAAGTCAAAAGTATATTATTAATGAATCTAAATCAATATACAAATGATACGCAAAAGATTATTACACATTTCATGAAGTGAGATATTTCTCAGCCTTTCGCAAAAGACCTCAGACCCCCAAGTTCTTTCGCAAATTACCGTGTACATTTATGTTAGTTAAAGATGCGCTGCCGCAACTCCCACTTTAAGTCATAATTATAATTAATTGTTGTGAATTTTGCGACTTGCGACTTTCATGCTTTGGTGTTAATGACTGCGATGATGAGCCAGGCAATGGACAAACAGACTGACAAACATACTGACACTGAAACAACACAGACAAAGTGATGGAAGAACTAACGACGAGTGACTGTACTGATTTATACAGATAGAGAGGCACTTTTTTGTGTTTAATTACCGAATGATTGAACAATGAACAACAATCGCACAGCACATCGTACGTCGAACGTCGAACGTCGAGCGTCTCCATCGTCACCATAGCCGCTTTTCATCAGCCAACTTTGTGTGGCTGAGTGCCCATATGGCTCATTGGCAAAAGGAATGATTCAGCTTGCCAGATACAGATACAGATTCGATAGCATACGTTTCGTGGCTTCAACTTGAACAGTCTCAACAGTTTCAATAGCTTCAACATCAATGTGTTCTAAGTTCTGTTCCGTTTGGTGTAGTTTGCTTGTATAAAAGGCACAATTGCTGCCTGTCCAGCATCAGTCATTGGAGCTGAACCATTCAATTGTGTTGTATCTCGTTGTAGTTCTCGGTTTTATATTTCTTGACAAAAGATAAATTTTTTTTTTTTTTTTTTTTGCCTAAACGTCTTTAAGAAAATGCGCTCCTGCATTGTTGTGGCCGTGTGTGTTTTATTTGCCGGCATTGCTTCGGCAGGATTATTAAACGGTGGTGGAGGCGGCTGGCAACAAGGTGGAGGTGGCGGAGACCGCGGGGGTCTTTATGGTGCAGGTGGTGGTGGAGGTGGCGGTGGACATAGCGGCTGGCAGCAAGGTGGAAGTGCTGGTGGTTGGCAGCAGGGCAGTAGTGGAGGATATGGTGGTGGCAGCCGTGGCTGGCAACAAGGTGGTGCCTCGTCCGGCTGGCAAAAAGGTGGGGGCGGTGGCAGTGGTTGGCAGCAAGGTGTTAGTGGAGGTCATGGTGGAGGTGGTGGTGGTGGCAGTCGCGGCTGGCAACAAGGCAGCTCTGGTGGACGCAGTGGTAGCGGTTGGCATGGCAGCAAATCACTTGCTGGCAATATGGGTTCTTCAATTTCTTGGCAAGGCACTTCACCAATAGGCCGTGGCGGAGGTGGAGGCTGGGCTGGTGGCAAGCAAAACTCTTGGTAAACATGTGCATGATCCAAGGAATGCCTTTGAATAAAATACTTAAATACCTTAAATAACTAAAATTTTAACCGAATCGCGATCCTTTTTGTGTTCATTTTTTTATAAATAAAATGTTTAACTGTATTCAAAGAAAAGTTTGCATTAATTTTGATCTAGGAACAGAAACCTTCTTGAGTCAGAATGGTCACAGTTCATTATCACTACTAATACGAGTACTGATTATATATGCAACTGAAAAATGTGTTGCTTTGAAAGAGAATCAGGTTAAGCCCATCCTGACATAAGCTGGTGCAGTAGAAGAGTGCCATAATCCAAATCTCGAGATGAGGGCCTCGAAATGTTGAGATAATAGAGAAGAGTTCAGTATACGTACTAGTTCAATAATATCATAATTTTTTAAGTGTCGACTGACTTATTTTCGCAGCTTCGCGCCACCAACACTCCGCTATGGAGATGCTACCCAACATATACATATATTATGTTGTCAACATTAAACTGTGGAATTAGCCTATTGGCCTGAAAAGCTGAGAGTTTATTTAGAAACAAGTTACTGACTTTATTTCTTCGAACTTTAAAGAGATAATAAAATCTTTTAATTTTGTATATGCTTGTGATCTTCGACATGACCATAGTTAAATATCAGTAAATATTGGATGATTCAAACTGAATATTGAATATTGTATTCTTTTTGAATGTCATACGAATGTAAAATGTTTCCGAGCGTTTGATTTATAACTCATCCAATATATTGTATATATTATTCAAAAATAACATTTCCTTTGTGACGAATGTTAAGAGTAAATTAAAGATAAAGTCCATTAATTCAAAAGAATAATACTCGGAACATAAAGTTAGATAGACTTCAAGACTAGTTAGAATGAATATCATAAGGAAATATTGTGATGTGAGATGATCTTCAGATGAAATTAGAACACTATTCAACATCAAATGAATAACAATTCATCCTTCTTCAGATATCTATGAAATTATTATAGTATATATAGCAATATGGGTTCCTGGTAGAATTTACAAAATTAAGCAGACAAAACGATCGACTATAATTTTCACTCAAACAATTTTATTTAAATTATATGTATATACTTATAAAAAGCAAAAAAAAATAGAGGGGATTATTTGTGTATTTACAGAATTTCCTGGCGTATTCATTTTCAACATAAAATCGGCAACGTTTTCGTCAACATCGACCTTCTGTTGTTGCCTTACCAACTGCTCCAGCCTTGTTTGCCACCTGAAGACCAACCTTTGGAAACGCCACTTGACCAACCACCACCACCAATGCTGCTGCCGCTGCTTGGCCATACCGAACCAACTGAGCCGGACCAACCACTCGATTTCACTGGCCAGACGCTTCCACCAGAAGACCAGCCATTACCACTGCCAAGATTTCCTGACCAACCTTTGTTAACACCAGATGACCAGCCACCACCACCAATGCCACCGCCAGAAGACCAACCACCACCACCAATGCCGCCACCGCCGGCGTTCCAACCACTTGCAGATAATTTACCTGGCCAAGCACTTATGCCGGAAGAAGGCCAACCACCTCCGGAAGATTTGCCTGGCCAACCACTTATGCCGGATGAAGACCAACCACCACCGGAAGATTTTCCTGGCCATGCACTTATGCCGGAAGACCAACCACCTCCGGAAGATTTTCCTGGCCATGCACTGACACCACCAGAGGACCATCCACCACCAGTGTTACCACTCCACCCTCCACCACCACCACCCCATCCTCCGCCGCCGCCGCCACCACCACCAAGGCTCCAACCGCCAGAGGGACTAGCAAATGCATAATATCCAAGTAGCGTCACGCAAGAAAAAACTGTAACAAATGACCTCATCTTCTCGCCTTAGAGTATTCCTTTTGCTACTGCTGTTGATGTTGGTGTTATTGAATTAAGATTGATATTTTTGTTGCTGTGGCTGTCGACTACACGCGATGTTGCTGTGCAATAACTAATATCTGAATCCAAGTGCTCTCGACTATTTATACTCGTACTGTACGCGTGCGCATCTATGATTCTAATTGCGGCGGCAGCAATGCTAAAGCAGATCAATGGAAGAGAAGAAAAAAGCAAAACTCAAAACTAAAACTAAAACCAAAGGTAAAGCAGAAGCCGGAGCAAGCAATTGAAATAGAAACAGCAACAGAAACAGAAGAAGCAAAAGCAGAATGTAATTGCCAAATATCTGAAAGCCGCTTACAATATTCATTGCTGTTATTGTTTCTGAAGGCGGATCGGCTGCGGGCGTCGTATGGTCGATCGAACGGACAGCACCCGGACGGTTGTATAGTCAGTCGGTCTATCTATTGGTTGATTGTTCTTTGTTGTTTGTTGTTTGTTGTTTTTTTGTGTCGGCTGTCTGCTTATTGTGCGAACTTTTGATAGTATAGGTTTTTTTTGTTTATAGCAGAACCAACCGCAATTGTTTTACTTTGGGTACCCATTGGCGCACCTGATAAAATGCTTCTTGTTTTTGTTGCTCTGATTTTATGTGATTGTTGCTATTGTTGTTATTTACTTGATGGTGCGCCATTTTCATGTTAAATCTCAATTCGCACTAATTGAGTCGCGCGCTCAGGGTTTCGCCACCGCCATTCATTACTCGTTCATCCATTTTGTCAACCTTCTCTAGTTCTTACCTCTTCTACTCTTCTACTCTACCATTCTATTTATCTATTTATTTGCCTGTCTATCTGTAAGTTAGCTACTCAGAGTGCCGGTTTGCCAACCCGCATAGTCTACCTCACTCCCTCTAGCTGTTATGAGAGTACTTACGGTTTGCGGCTATAAAAGTCGCTTTATTAGTGCCATTATTTTGAATAGGTTTGGGCCATAAACATTTAAATTGGTTTTGCGTACAAATCAATGACGAAGCGTTACAAAGCGATCTATAGCTACACGGCTACAGCTTACAGTTTGTGCTGATTGAAAGAAGTAACGATAGAATAGCAACAATAACATCGTCTTGGATATTTATTTATTGAAATCAACAAAGTATGGAACGATTAATGTTTTAAACCAAGATACTTGTATTCCAATCTGTCGTTGGATCTATCAATCGATCGAAAGATCGTTTCAACGTTTGAAAATTCAATCAAATAACTTAGCATACTTAACGATCTGGTGATTTCTGATCAAATCGACGCGAATCAAAATGAATTGAATTCAATTGAAATCAAGTAAAGTGAAGAGAAGTGAAGCGATGAGAGGTTCAACACGCTTCGTCTTGATCAAGCAATGTAAGATTGCATTTGCATCAAAATCATTCGAGCAAACAAGAATTTTATATTGTTATACAATTCGGGGGCGTCATCAGCAATGCCGATACCGCTTAGACCTTTGATGACCTTTTGTTGTCGAATTGGTACGCAATTGATTGCTGGTTTGGCAGCTTAACCTGCTCAGAGATCAACTACGTTGTCTACTATAGTATTTTGCAGCCATCTGAGCAATTGGAGGGATAACAACAAAGTCAAAGTCGTTTGATTGCAAGAGCCAAAGAGTGACGGAATAGATTGCGACAGAAGTAAAGCACTAAACATTTTGACGCCATCGTACAAATAGACAATAGACATAGTAAATATATCTTTTATTGTTTTCCTGCAATTTGGCAACGATGATTGAGTAAAGCCATTAATGTACCTTAATAGACTTACTGAGTTGTTCCGTTTAAGTGATCAACAAATCGAACCTTCATTAACAAGCCATTCTATAATATTTTCCATCATGTCGTTGCTAATGCACTTCTTTGAATTGAAGTTCTTCAAGAGGGAGTTATATTTACTATACTTCTAAAGATGTTTCATATTTTCAATATATGAAAAATAAAAGAATGACTAAACTTTCTTTTATGTTATGTATTATAACTTTTTAAGACTTGTAGAAGTATTAAAACATTTAATTTTCGCTGCAAACTCATTGTAAGCAAGAAGCAAACTCTTAAGACGATAAATCCAAACTCAGGTACTAAATTGATAGAACCAATGCGCCGAAAATCAAGAATATATGCATCTCGATTGCAATTTAGTATTGATTGCTTAATAGATCCGGACAGTCTTCTGGAAGAGATCTAAAAATTCATATTCCGTAAAATTGTAAAAAAAATTCCCCCAAACATTCACCTTCTGCCTAGCATAAATAACTTGTTCATCACACAATAATTAATATTCATGTGAATTCGTATTGCATTAACAAAGAGCATTAATGAAATAGATAGAGATATGTATGTATATTACAATATACGTTTGATCCCTAGGGGATAGGGGTTGGCATCACTACCTCATAAATCTAACATATCCTATACTATAACGAAAAGTATCTTAAGCTCCTCAAGCCTTACTAATTTCCCACCAATTAAAACCATTATGGCCTCATGGCCCCTATGACAACATTCTACAACGCAACTTTATTTATTTAAACACGTGTGCTTACTGGATTCCTTAGATTTACATACATTGATTCAAAATAGATGCATATGTATGAATATGTTGCCGAATTCTAATGGTGATTGAGTGTTTAAAACACAGCAGGAAACAACACATCAAACCGGTTCCATTCCATCTCAATTGTTGATTCATAATCATCCAATAATAGAAAATTAGCGTAATTATTAAATTTATTAAAAAAAAAAAAACATATTTTCATAATTTCTTAATTAAAAATAAAAAAAAAAATTAATATTATTAATGGTCACCACAGGTTGGGTTCACACTAATTTATGCTTCTTATCCTATAACTAAACTTTTTCTAACGCTAAAATACGCGATGGGCGTACGATTTGAACTGTATGGAGTTTTGGATACCGTCAGGTAAGGGACTTTACCAGCCACCGCCGCCGCCTTGGCTCCAGCCACCGCCGCCGCCACCCTGGCTCCAGCCTCCAGAGCTGCCGCCTTGATTCCAGCCACCGCCGCCACCTTGGCTCCAACCAGAGTTCCCAGAAGAGTAGCCACCGGAGTGTCCACCGCTGTGATCGTTAATGACTTTGACAATAATGACTTTCTCAGGTGCAGAGTAGCCACCGCTCTGTCCACCGGAGTAACCACCACCGCTGGACCAGCCCTGGCTACCACTGGACCAGCCCTGGCTGCCGCCGCCGCCGCTGGAGCCACCCAATTTGCCCCCGAGTAATCCACCAATACCACCGGAACCACCGCCGAGACCGCCCAATTTCGATTGGAGTAACTGGCCGATGCCTCCGCCACCACCACCGCCGCCACCGCCACCGCCGCCAAGCAAGGAGCCAAACGAGCGTTTCTGCACACTATGCGCTTGACCACAGGCAAGCAAAGCGGCAACAATAACCAAAACCCTGGCGAAGACATTCATTCTACAAAACGATAGAATAGTCGAGAAGTCGAGACAATAACACCAACTAAATTATCAATGGTTCGATTGGAGGCATTTATACGAATTTGTCGCCAAATATCACATATAACGTAACAACAACAAATTTGAATCTTGTTTGATCTACAGAATTTTGGTCAATAAATGAATCGATCAAACAGAATGTGCTATGATGTGTGTTAAAGGGAGATAAAGCTTATGTATCGACAGATCGACGGATCAATGACAACGTCTACTACCATAATAATATACATATTTGCCTAATTAAAGATTAAAGTTTTCAATCTCTTTGTAAACCAAAAGAACTTAGTCCGGTAACTGAGACATACCGACAAACAACTTCGATGATATGCAAATTGGTCTTAGACAACAACAACAACAAGAACTAGAAACTAGTAAACTAATCTTGGGAAGTGTTTAGGCCGCTATTTAGTTGTCATTCATGTGGTTTATTGATTTCGATTGTCTTACAATGATTTTTTGAATGAATATTTGTTTATTTACCAAAAAAACATCAAATAAAATAAAATAAATTAAAAACATTTAACATAAAAAAATTAAGATATTAAATGCCCTCAGAGCGTAGGGTGCGCCTCTTGCAGTAAATTTCTGTGTAGGTAACTTAATAGTTCAAGAGTTCGACTATTGTTCAATTGAAGATGTTGTATCTGCGGTTTACTTTGTTCAGCGCCGGCTCATTTTAGCTCCACTTAACCATTTCAATGCCATTACTTGGTAGCTTACTACCAATAAACCTTACTACCTAAGTGGAACTTCAAAAACAAAGATTATCTTTTATGTAGATTTATTAAACTACTTCGATTTTAATGGGCACACACTCTCCTCGTATTTAAGTAAGAAAGAACGCTTGTTGCAAAACTTTTGAAATGAAACTAATGTAAACATCATAATTTAAAAATAAATTCAAAACGACTAAGATACATAAATTCATCCAGATTATGAATATATTTTACGCAAGCAGGAAATACACTACTGTCTACATTTAATGAAAGGTACGGAGATGCTTTCTTCAAAGCATCTCCTGTAGAATACCAACCTCCTTGATACATAGTGTACCCTGCGTACGTATTCTTTCCCTGTCAACGCTGGGTTTGGTATTGATGGTAGCCCGGAAGAGAAATTTATGCTATGAAATACCCATGTTAATTCTTCTAAACTCTTCAATCAATTGCAAATAATTTTAAGTTGAAAATCAAATATCTATTCTATATAAGTATAAAAATATTTTGATTTATAATACTTAATACCTCATAATCTTAGCTGGAATTTAAATTAATCTATACATATTGTACCATATATGAATGCAGGGTACACTCATAAACAGAATATGTCCATACCTTTATAAGAAACTGGTTTATTACTTACTTATGGTATTTACTAATAAACCAAGCTGTAGTAGAAAAAACCTTTGATAGAATACAAATATTGTAGAAAGAGAACTTGGTCTAGTCAAATAGGTATAATTTTGTGTTAAAAATACCTGGCCTTACAAGCGAAAGAAATCCAGTTTATGATAAGTTTTAGTTTAAGGCCTACAATTTATCATGTAATAATTATTTTATATTTCGCATATTTCAAATACCAGTTCATTATATAATATAATCCCAACTCACATATAACTATAGTAAATATAACAACTGGATGGACATAGAACATCAATGTCGGTTCTCTGAAACATACAATACATACCTTTCGTACACTAATTTTTTAATTTACTCTGATAATAACAAATCCCATTGTAAATTTGTATTTGAATAACTTAAGTAAAACATAAATCTTCTGTACAAAAATTATAAGTTCTCAAAATTCGGTCCAATGTAGAAATTGTCAAGCCCTCAATAAAACTTGCATATACATACTTTACATAAACAGCTCTTAAAAACACATGTTGAAAACAGAAACAACAACAATCATGATTTTAAATTTAACTTTGGGAGGGGTCTACCTCTTCCAGTAATTGGGAAACTATGGTTTCAACAATTCAAATTCAAACAATTTTGCACAGAAATCATTTTCATATATACAATAATATACAATACACTAATAGAACTAATTCTTTATTGAGCCTTCGATTCATAATTTTATGCATAAGAAACATCACAACTAAGTATGTTAGTTTTAATATCTATTAATACTAGGCCTTTCGTTAAAGTGTGTTTGGTTAAGGGGGTTCGTTGCACTTTATGCAAATTTTACTTTAAAATTTTATAATACACTTTCCGTTTATTATATGTAGCATAACATATCATATGTATTATCTAATGAGTTTTGTAACATATCATTGGTAAAAGAGACTTTATAAAATATATGAACGTATGAATTTGTACAATATGTACAGTAAAGATTATATGGAATTGATCAAATATGAGGTATGTCCTTTCGTTTGTCCCTCCAAAAAAATTTTGATTTTCTTGCGAATACTTTTATATCTTCAAAGTTTGCCCTATTTTATATGTACAATTTTGCATTTGTTAAATAAGACATTAGAAAAATATACTGAAAATATAGAATTAACCACTTGAAAACGGCTCGACCGATTTGGCTGATTTTTACAGTGGTTAGAAATGATCATCGCATGGTTTTTTGTGGCACTTTTATTAGTAGAGTGCGATATGCCCTTACTTATTATTGCCTTTGCAGTTCGCGCAAAGCGATGCTGATGAAGAACTTCTCTTCAATATACTCGTACATGTACCATTTAAGAGCAACATCAAAGTAAATGGCATCAATTTTATGTGACGCAAATAATGATACACATTCCAAAATATTTCTTTTTTAAAACAATAATGCTGGGAAAAATTTGTAGAAATATAGGTTGTAGTACAAATAGAAAATCTTTACGTCTTAAGGATGAAACCAAAGAAGAAAGAGAAGCAGGCTGTATAATAGAAGAGAACGTTAGTCTTTGCGAAGAAATAGAGAAGAAGTTCATCTTGGTCAAAACTGGGATATATAAGTGAACTCTGCCATAAATTGGGACTTTTTTATCGAATACAAAAATGATCCTGTCGTTTCAATAATGTAATGGTATAATGTCCGTTGTCTGTGAATATTGCTCTGCTTTGCAATGGAAGGATGAATCTAAAAGTCTGTGTTGTTTACAAGGAAAAGTCAAGTTAGAGGAAATTCCTCCTCCAACCGAAAAAATCAAGGCGGTTCGCTACTATTTAGTTAGCAAATTAAAATCTGAAAGATTGTGTCACTCCATCGGTGAAGCCCACTGAAACCTTTTCTAAATTTTACTAGCTATGAGAAAAGCATTTAATATTTGCCATCATCAAAGATAATATTTTGTCCTATTATACATTTTTTTTGTTGCTCAACGAATAGAAATAACATATGGAAATATGTATTTATAGAATTTTTGGACATATTTACAATAATAGTAGGAAATAGTGAATGTAGTATATAGAATAGAATATTATACAATATGTAAATGATGTAAAGAAGAAACTAGTTGCTACAAAAAGTTAATATGTTAATACAAATCGAGAATAGTCAACTGTACCGGCAAATCTTGTTTGGGCTTATTTTCATTAGGTAGAAAAGTAAAGATTATGGAAATATGTATGTATGTATAAGTTCATTTAGCAAGAAGTAAATAGAAACTAGTAATCTTAACTATAATAGAATGAAGGTTGAATTTAATATATCTTAAGTAATATAAAATATTTCAAATTATAATAATTTTAGAGACTCTTTGTCGCCTTTATTAAAAGAAAAAAAAAAAAAAAAAAAAGAATATACTATTTCCAGATAAACAAAACAAATCTTAATAATAAATGAAACTTGTGAAGCTTTGCCCAAGGCACAACATTAAATTATAGTAAATGAAGACTTGAACTTCGACTATTATGTGGCTAAATATTATTGTTTTGTAGTTTAACAAGCAATGCGGAACGGATCTATTAACTATTCGGTATACCTAATTATTTCCGAAATCTTCATTTCATTTATTTTTAGATCTTAGTAAATACATTTAAGCATCCACAATGAATTTACAGAAAATTACAAATTTTTTTTTTTGATTTATATGTTAGGTACATAAGTACTGTAGTATAAATAAATCAACATTCAAATGTATCTACATGCATACATATGTATGTACATAAGTATCTATAAAGCACGATTTCATTATCAGCATCATTAAAAATAAAATTTGCAGGTGTGTAGTAGTTGTGTGAAGTGGCAAATGTTAAGTTTATTAACCGACAAATTATTATTTTTTTATTATATTTCAGATTACTCATAAATTTTAGCCAAATTGAGCAAAGACCGCGTAGTTATCTATACTCAGTTCAATATTGTGGTATTGTCAGTCAACCAGTATTCTTCATACAATTTGTAAATGTAAAATATTTTCCATGAGGATCCCATTTAAATGTATACAAACATAAGGAAAGCATCTTACAGAACAATTAATGATTACGAGAGCTTAAATCATTTAATCATGGAGATCAAAATGCCCTCATCTGCATTACATATGATGCGATGCAATCCGATCAGATGCGCTGCACCCTTCTTTCGGATCATTTCTGTCAGATACTAACCACAATCAACTTTCGCTTTCATACATTTTTGCTTGACATTGAACTTTGAAAATTACCGAATACCGATTCTCGTAAAAAAAAAAAAATATTATAAATAATGAAAGAGGAAACAAAGTAGAAAACAGGCACATCAAGCGGTTTACACAGAAAAAAAGAAACGACAGACAAAAATACCAGAAAAGATATTAACTTGTGTCTCATCAAAGTTTACAAACAAGTTGATTTATTATACATACATATATATGTACCTTTCCCAAATAATGGGAATAGATATTATCACTTTGTTGGGAAATTTGTAACACATAAAGTCGACGCGTAGTACATGGAAATGATCAGTGGGTCATAGCCATATGTCATTTTCCGGATGTATCTTTGTTTGATCTATGCAAACTGAGTTCAAATTTGATGTGGGATGGGTAATATTGGTGTCATTATCGTAATACATACATAGATTATGTGACGCAATCAGAGTTCGCAATTCAATTTGAAATCAAGATATTCAACAGGTACATACAATACATATTGAAAGTCTTAGATCCAGTCCAAGAGAGTGAGATAAGATTCTCTTGAGAAGGTCCCAAACATCAGACTTAAGTGATAATACCCCCCTACTTATCCTACTCTACTAGTCGTAGTGCCTAACAATAGTTGATTTTCAAGGAAATACAAGTAAATATTTATGACAATAATGTAAATGGGTAAACCTTCCTACTATTCATCCTCAATCATAGATTTTATAGACCTAAATATTATATAGTAGTAGTATAAATTTTAGTTGAAAGTCTCAAAATTATTATTATTATTAATTTTAGAATAATGCCTTTTTTTAAAGTCGTCTTCATTGGATTGCAAATCTTATAATATACGTATTTTTATGTATTGTATATAAATTTTGTATACCTTTCACTTTTGTAAGTTAAAACAAGTCGAGCTTTTGTTGATATATTTAATATAGTAGTAGTAGTAGTAGTAGTATATTTCGCAGGCAAAATCAAGTTTGGTCAAGTAAGAAACCATGGAAATATGAAACAAAGTCCCAAACGCCATCTGTTGAATTGCACAAGAGAATATTATCTCGTAAATCAAAAGACTTAGGGCACAAACTTGTTGATTATTTACAATACTCAGTTAAATGATTCCAAAATCAAATAAATTTATTGACATGAAAATTATCTTATATTTAATAGAGGAAGTGCTTATTTATATCTATTATTATTACAATAATTTATCTTCATTTGTTTAAATTTTATTTTATAAAAATTGTTCATAATTCATAACCTTGTCTAGTATGTTTTTACTTACTTCAATACAATCCACTCATTACATGTATCTGCTGACATTAAAGAGATCATAAAATTTAACTTTATATACTACATCCGCCTTCTTCAGATTCAATAAAACTATAAAATCTGGTTTATTAAATCCTTGAAATTTGTTCTTTTTCTGGTTTCATTTTATTTTGTGTTTTTAGTGATGATTACATCCACAATCGTTTTACAGATGCAGCTAAACAATTCAAACTTTATAGCTTTTCTTATTAGATTTGCACATTTCAATTGACAAATTCATTAACATTCATTTATTAATATCCATAACATATACATATTCATGTATGTTATGTATATAGCATCAATCTGTAATCATCAACCAACTAAAGACAAATGTAAACTTAACTCTTTCAAAAGCATTTGCTCTTAGATATTCCATTTTAAATCGTTGACATTTTCATTCAAAACTCGTAAATTCACTTTCCATTTGGAACCACTGAAAATCACTGCAGTCTATGTCCCAAAGACTGATTAGCACCTCTGAACACACACACACACACACACACACATACATTTCGAAATGCGAATATGTTACGCGACGCTCATTATGACTTACAATAAAACATGAAAAATTTATTATATTTTAAATGGCTTTGATCTTACTGAACCCAAAATGCACTTCACATACACGTATACACGTGTAAGTATTTTAGATTTCTTCAAATAGACATGAATTTATTATATCTTCGGGATACTACTTATAAACAACTGAACAATGCAAGACAGTATTATAGTATTTTTGAAGTGAATTATAACTCCAGAATCTTACAAAAGGAAGATAACCTAATAATAAATATGATGATGATTTTCAACTGAAACTACAATAGTGCTCGATCTAAGATGATAATTAAGACTATACTTTGATGCTGATCATGCTAATAATAATATTTACTCTGGGGGGTCTCAAATATGTGATTCTATATAAGTATTACAAATATCAGATCCAGAATCCAAATCTCTCGGAACATAGTAATCATAACGATAAATTATTTAATTATTTAAGAGAACGAAATCTCATTTTATTTATAATCATTATCAGAGATTTATGTTAAAAAAGATTTACAGACGCCACCAACCACCAGAACCACTTGCATAACTGGCAGCAGCTGAACTAGCGCTTCCAAAAAGACCACCGCCGCCAGATCCGCCATGTTGGATAGTGTAATCAAAATTAGTAGGTGCTCCCCAAGCGGATGCTCCACCGCCATAAGATGAACCAGCACCGTTCCAACCTCCATGGCCGCCGCTACCATAACTGGATGAGCCACCGTAACCACCACCACCAGCACCAGCACCACCAGCACCACCAGAGCTATAGCCAGAACCAGAGTTAAAGCTATGTGATCGTGAAAGATGCGAAGCTACAGCACCAGTACTTCCACCTCCATAATGATTACCATGACCTCCGCTGGACTTAATAAGCACCTTGGAAAGACCATTTGATCGTGAAACATGCGAGATAGTATTTGCTGATGCAGCTGAAGCACCGCCATAGTGACCACCACCAGCACCGTATCTGCCACCGAAGCCACCGCCAATGCCACTATATCCACCAGCACTACTACCATGGTTTCCAGCACCTCCTCCATAGTGTCCAGCACTACCACCATAGTTTCCTCCACCACTGTGTCCAGCAATACCAGCACCAATAGCATAGCCACCGGCACCACCCCCATAATGTCCTCCACCAATACCGCTGTGTCCAGCAGCACCAGTACCAACAGAATAGCCACTGGCACCACCACCATACTGACCAACAGTACCACCAAAGTTACCAGCACTACCACCAAAGAAGCCACCACCACCACCACCGCCACCGCCGTGACGTCCTCGTGGCAAATAACCACCGCCGGCACTGACTGCAGCCAATGTGGCAAACACACTCGACAAGATTATGAAGCACTAAAAGGAGTATAAAGCTATTTTAAAAATATGTTCAGAAATTATTAAATAGCTCACCTTCATGGTTGTTCAAAGCCAGGAAGACAGTTCCGATTGGAATGAAGTTCATAAGTAATTCTAACAACTTTTATAGCAAATTCTAATGCGATTGCAATCGCTAATGATCTGCTCAAGAATCAAACATAAAAGAAATAAAAAAAAAAAATTAAAAATACAATACATATATAATAAATAAAAAATAAAATCATTAAAAATTATTAATTTTGGGTTTCAAACAAAATATTGAGTACCCTTCATACCCACAAACCGGTACATTCAATTTATGTTGAGCACCATCTGATTTTAAAAACAAAACAGACAATACAAAGATTATCACATATTCCTATTAATGCGAGTTATATTGTAGTGCGCATAGATGTATCCAACTTATGGTCTAGGGGAGGAGTAAACCACAAATTTTCTCTTAATAAGTAATTCAACACTTAACATTTAGTACATTTAGTTCGTCGGGCTTAGGAGCTGTTAGCAGTCTCCGGAAGAGAAAGTCAACTATTTAAGGAAGTGCAATTCTTCGACTTTATACTGATATAGACATATAGAGTAACAATTTATAAGAAAATTTCCATGTCCATGATTAATAAATGTATGAAGTTAAGAAAAAATACAAGACTGGTAGACTAAAAAAATATAGATTGATAGCAAATGCAACCTGATAC
The DNA here is from genome assembly GCA_037040105.1 of Amiota albilabris. Classification (NCBI taxonomy): domain Eukaryota; kingdom Metazoa; phylum Arthropoda; class Insecta; order Diptera; family Drosophilidae; genus Amiota; species Amiota albilabris. Next base: position 141,541 of record JBANCV010000024.1, read on the forward strand.
ATTGAAGAGTTCCTTACATATCGATGTCCTTTAATGGAGAATGAAAAATTCAACAAAATATTTATACATACAAGGTGTGTGTCAAAAGTTTCCGAACTTTTCAAAAAGAAAAAAAACTACAAAATAGTTTGGAATGAAACTTTG
>JBANCV010000025.1:0-12732 GCA_037040105.1 Amiota albilabris
GGAAACGATCTTTATTTCGTTGTTTGGATACTTTGCCCTCAGTCAATTGTTTTTCTAAATTGACATTTTTTTGTGGTACCAAATTGGCTTTCTTTGGCTTTCCCATATTTTCTGTCTTGTATTTTTGACTTTGAAATGTTTTTCCTAAATCATAAACAAAATTTCACAAAATAAAATTAGACAGAAGCACGTGTTGGTGATTTTATGTTCAACATCAAAACGAAAGAGAGAGTAGTGCTCAATGTTGTAAATGCATTTAAATGTTGCATACAGATGCCAACTTAATTCAAAATTACAAAAAAGCAGTGCCTACACTACTTACATTTGATACTTTTTATTTATTTTTTTTTATATTTGTTATGAAATTTTGTTTATTTTATTGATTTAAACTTATTTATTTTTAAATTATTTAATATTAATTAATGTTCATTACGTTCATGCCCAAAATATGACATCACTTTGTTGCGCCCTCTATCATGACGCCATGCATTTAGTGTAAACCTGTCGTTTCTGTCATTTTGACAATTCACTGAAGTCACTTGGTTGAACTGTCAGATTGTATATGTCTTTTTTTTTCTGCGTTCCTTGAAAACAGACACTTACGATGAAGGTGTGTTAATATTTATCGCTTAAACTTTAAAAATTATTTAAAAAAATTTTAAAATATTGTAAAAATTAACTAAACGGCAGATGCAAAAACAATTTTGTTATAAAAATAAATGAATTGCTATAATGATGCCTGATGAAACTTAAGATAAGATTTTGGTGTTTTTTTTTATTTTTTGTGAATGTGAATACAATCGCCTACGTGCGGCTTAAAGCTGATAAAACACTATGTTTTTTTTTTTTTTTTTTAGTTCAATGTTTGAGTCTAAAGTTTGATTTGCTTAATTACAGCTCAACGTTTCTTATCCCGCAACGGGATGCCAAAAACTTTTTGAAGTTGTCGATGAACACAAACTACGCGTTTTCTATGAAAAGCGTATGGGCCAAACTGTTGAAGCCGATATTCTTGGTGACGAATGGAAGGGCTACCAACTCCGCATTGCCGGCGGCAATGACAAACAAGGTTTCCCCATGAAACAGGGTGTCCTCACCCATGGTAAGCTATCTAAAAATTGTAAAATTCGTACACACTTCATTTGTGCTCTAATCAAAATTTTGTTTATATATTACAGGTCGTGTTCGCTTGTTGTTGAAGAAGGGACACTCATGTTATCGTCCACGCCGTACCGGTGAGCGTAAACGTAAATCTGTTCGTGGTTGCATTGTTGATGCCAATATGTCGGTTTTGGCCCTCGTTGTTGTCAAGAAGGGTGAGAACGATATTGCTGGTTTGACCGACACCTCGGTTCCACGTCGTTTGGGTCCCAAGAGGGCTAGCAAGATCCGTAAACTCTACAACTTGAGCAAGGAAGACGATGTCCGTCGTTTTGTTGTACGTCGTCCATTGGCAGCAAAGGACAACAAGAAAGCCACTTCCAAGGCTCCTAAAATCCAACGTCTGATTACCCCAGTCGTTTTGCAAAGGAAGCGCAGACGTAACGCTTTGAAGAAGAAGCGTCAACAATCATCCAAGGAAGCTGCTGCTGATTATGCCAAACTCTTGGTGCAACGCAAGAAGGAGTCTAAGGCTAAACGCGAGGAAGCCAAACGTCGCCGTTCTGCTTCGATCAGGGAATCGAAGAGCTCCGTCTCCAGCGACAAAAAGTAAACTAATAAAAAATCCTTACCATAAGTGCTGCCATTACATTGCAGCAAAAATAAAAGTGAAAAACCTTAAAAAAAAAAACGTTTAAAGAATGTAAAAAATAAAAATGTTCTGATAACTAAGAAAATCTCTTCCATTATTTTTTTTTTTTTTTTTTATTGTGCCAACTTGCATTGTTGGAATTCGTGCTTAAGATGAATTTAGTGAAGCAATGGACTGAAACTGAACATATTACAAATTGATTATCATATTTTGTGGCTGCCTTTAACTAGTTAGAGTCCATAGCAATTAGAAACTGGTGTATTTTAAAATATGCAAAATTATTTTATTACATTTAATGGACAAAAATAAAGCACCGACTTAACGGCTATAAAAAATTGAAGTGACAAAAGTTAGATATTGACAGATGGCTTAAAGCCTAAATAAAATTTGCAGAGTAGTTCAGAAACGGAGCCTATGTCTAATTTTACGTCTATGAACCAAAAGCTCATCAGGAGACGACGCCTCTTGGCGGTGTTTATGGCAAGAGCAGATGCCAATTTTTAGATATACTTTTTTAGTCGGTCATTATATCGGCTTATATGAAGATTGATCTGCTCACGAACTGAGAGGATTCTCAGGTCCCTGGATAAGACATCATTCCGTACGTACCACAAAGCATTTACTATCTGACAAAGGTCAGATTTCTTCATCTTCTGGATGAGATAGACGTTTGATTCGTCCAAGGATTATTTTGGCGAAAACCGGCAGCAAGCTTATCGGTCTATATGGCGCAATAAGGTTCTCCGACTTACCATGTTTCGGTATTATGACAACCACAGCACACTTCCATTACGAGTGGAAGTAGTGGATGTAAAAGTATACAGAAGGATTTAATATACTGGCCATCAATGATGATCTTCAGCCAATGAAGTCGATTTTGATGGAATAGTGCAATGATCTACTACTATTACTTTAGGAAAGAAACAACTGTTCAAATTTAAATAATCAAAGACGAATCTTTCTTTTCCAGGCAGAGACATCAGTCATTCCTTAATTCAAAAGAATCTTTCAATGAGACTAATATGCCCATATTTGAAAGTAGTGAAGTTTTAAGTAAATCGAAAACTAATTTCTCCTGTTCCCCAAAAATTTTCATACTAATCCTGCACTCAGAGTTCTTAGATTCGGTGCAAATTGGTATCTCTTTCCATCATTGAAGTTGTTCACACATTTTCCGTCATTCTATGAGAATCATCCGTCTTTTCTAGGATCTAAGAAAACATATTCTTCGAATATAGCAGGGAGAAAATGAGTTCAATGAATTTAAGAGTGTATGGTGATTGTAAGAAAGAAATGATGCTTGGCAGTGTCAATGTACATAAAAAATATTTGCTTAATTAAAGTTAAATTACATATTATTTTTTCAACCTTTCCATAAAATCCAAAAAAAGGAGATTGGCAGCCAAAGTCCGGTTCATCCGAGACGAAAATTTCTGATTACCAAGCAAAGGATACAAAGTTGTTATAATATTGTGTAGTGAGAATTGTTTATGCTTGTCTTGTTTAGTGACTTCATTGTTAAGATTTAAAAATGGTGTTATGAAGAGATGGAATTCGTTAATCAAAGAATCAAGCTTTAGGAAGCCTGTTTGAAGAACTTGTAATCAAAACAAATTTAAGATATTTTCTGATTTTGTTTAGATGTTTTAAATGAGAAAATGCGGTTTTTTTTTTATTAATGGTACAACATGGATTTGGATTGTAAGACTATCGCTATCACTACACTTCACATATCAATCTTTAAGCTTATATTACCAATGATTCTTATGGAACTCTAAACTGAACGAAAAATTCAATAAATTCCTTAATTTTTTCAATATACAAATTTCATATTTATTTCACGAACCCTTAATACGTTAAAAAGCAAAATATAAGAGTACAAACATCTAACATAAATTGGGATTAAGGTTGCTGCTGGTAAGTAGAGTAGATTAGTAAGAGAATGCAATCATCATCAACATAATATGTGCATACAAAATTACATAAATGGATACAAGGATAACACAAAACATAGAAACCGAAGATTGAGCGAGCATTTAAAATCAGTTAAAGGTTAATGAAGTATATGGAATACGAACCCGGAAAAAGAAAATATTGCATATATTTATCAGCCATAGTATCATCTCTTTAATTAAAACCCTTGTCAACGAATCAGGGAACCAAGACCAAAAATGTTCAGCTAAACCCCTATTTAACTTAATTAAAGTTAAATTACATATTGTTTTTTCAACCTTTGGATGTATCCAAAAAAAGGAGATTGGCAGCCAAAGTTAACAACATTTACTACTTAATTTTATCAAAGGAATATTATATATAAAAAATTGTTTAAAATATATGTATATACATGTCTAGCTAAAATAATGTGTATGTAAGTATAATGTAATTGCCGATCCTTTTCGAGGGCGGCAATGATAATAATCATCATCATCCATTCACTTGATCAAAAGATATTTCGATCTTTGCATCAATCGATCATAGATTCACAACATTTTTAAGATCATGTGGCAACAGATCCTTCATGCATTGAATTTGTGAACGTATTTGATCTCGTGTCGCAGTACTATTATTGCTCCATATTATGTGGCCACCTTCTATTCGAGATTTGTCCGTGTAGAGATTCAATTTTTGTTTTAGCTTGAGTATCATATCAATTATTTCTACTTCTTGTTTATCGCGTGCCCAATGCTCCAGATTTGCTTCGGATAAAGCTTGCAATTGTAGATCCTGCAAGGTTAATTGTAATTCTCGATGACGTGATTCATACCAGCCGCGAAAGTTTGGTGATTTGAAAAATCGTCGATAAAGCCCTTTCCAGTCACCCTTCAATGGCGATGTCAAATGTGGACCCGATAATTCTAGTGTTGCTAAAAAATCATCCAACTTAAACGAATTGGCATTTGGTGCCGATTTAAATGGACTAATATCCTTTTGCAGCGGCATCAAAGATGCCATATAACGTTCCAAGGGTATCATAAAACTTTGGGTTAACTCAAGCAAATGACGACGCATTAAAGCGGTTTGTACATGTTCGGGACGCTTCGTTTTTATGCCAAGTAAAACTTTCTTTATAAGGGATTTATCTTTTTTCAAGTATGATTTATATTTTGTATGAAGACCACTCATTGAGCCATCGCCACTGCCACCGATAAGACTATGATTAGCATTTAATGATGTTAGACTTGTGAGATTACTGCTTTGTGTCGGTTGCATTTTACAGACTTCATTGCTAACAAGGCCGCCACTGGTGTTCGTCGTTGTTGTTGTTGTTGTACCAAACGATGTTGCCGAGGTATTTGAGTTTCTTAAATTTTTCTGGAAGAATTGTTGTTGCTGTATGTTCATCTGCAACATAGAAAGAAACGATATCAATTATTATGAATGTCTGTGACTATTTCCAACCAATCAATCAATATGATGCCATTGGTTATGCATCATATTTTAATTTATTGATATATTCGCTTACCTGATTATCAATCAAACGCAGCATGTGTGGCCAATCTTTGAAGAGTTTTACAAAGAATGGATTTGTTACGCCTAAAATAACAGCGGGCAATTCTTTGCCTGTACACTCTTGTGTGAATTCCTTAAATTCGCTGTCGTGTATAGTAAAATAAGGTCTAGCCTCGGCACAGTATTCCAATGGTGCTATTAATGCAACTAATGTTTGAACCATATGCGAACAATCAGCAGGCGAAGTACCCACAACCACAATGGGCTCACCGATTAGTACCAGTTCCCATAATGTATACAAGTTGTCAACAACAAAACTCAAACTGTGGAAAAGCTCGATTTCGTTAACAGATGCAATAATTTTTATATTTTGCGATCCTCCAGTTGCATTCCCATCTTCTCCTCTAGTCACATTATTATGTTGTTGCAGTCCAGATGATGCAGATGCATCATTTCGTAGCTCAATTGGCAGTTGATTTGACTTACGGCTACTACTACTACCTCTGGGTATCGTGATTTGATATTTACATTCAAATAGTGGCAGATCTAAGGTTAAGCCAGTATATAATGCTGGCCATTGGATGTTGATTTGATGGCACGCAGCCTGAATGGCAGTGGGTCCATCGTTGAAATACATTGGCGCTAGTTGTCCCAGTATATCGTAATATAGATTAAAGAACGGAAGACGTGTTACAATAATGAAACTCTTTTGAAAGTAACCGCGCGGTAAATTTGCATCTCGTTTCTGACGAAAGTAAACAAAACCCCAAAAATGTGATTGGTCCACTCGCAAGGTTGGTCCACAATCGCCATTGTATAGTTGCAAAATCGAATCGTTTGTTTGGTATTCTGGAACTGGTGATACTGCACGCAAGCGCATATGGAACTTTGTGTCGCCCATACATCCAGAATTCGAATCTGGAAATGCCATATAACAAATATTGCTAACTTCTTGTTCCGTTGGCAAAAGTTCTGGCGGATATACATATTCCAGAGCTTGTCCCAAATTCAAATCAAATGTTACAACACACATGCAATGGATCCATTGCGAGAATTTTGACCAATCCATAATTGAAGTCGACGGCATTGTTGTGTCTATCTCATCATCATTGTTGACGCCTGTCGATGTCGTTGTCTGTTCAGGTTTTCCATTGTCACAACTTTGTGGCACCTCCATGTTAATTTTTTTCTTTTCCTTTCAGTATTCCACATCAAGTATTTAAGATTGTGCTTGTGCTCGTCCCGAGATTTAAGTTGAAAATACAACAATAAGCAATAATAATGTTATTGCTAAACAAATCACTTTAGTGAAGCAACAATAAAAGAGTGACCATATGTGATCACAGTCAATAAAAATATTAATGCAACGAAAATAGAGTGACCGTCATGATGTAAACAAAGGAATGTAATAGAAATGAAATGAATTAAAAAATGACTACTTAGGGCTGGTGTTATGAGTGAGAAATAGAGATGAGTAAAATTTCGTTATAAATAATAATAGAAACGAATAATATAATATATTTTCAATTATTCTTTGATTGATTTTACAGCTTTTAATTAATTGATTGATTCATTGTTTGTATATCGATTGGTATCAGAAATCGTTCATATCTAATTTATGTTTTTTTTTTTACTTCAGCCCTTATTTTTTATTAATTGACGTGTCATCAACAGAAATCCAATGAAATAGAACGATACAAAACGACGAACTTATAAGAACGGTCGCCGGGTATGTGTCCAAGGGCCTGTGGCAGCAGTATTTTTTTCATTAATAGAACTTAGAAGGAAAGCAGCAGCTGCATAGAAATGGATTTCCTAAAAAGTGGTATTAAGACAGTGCTGGGAACCACTGAACCCGGCAATCAACCAAGCCCAGCCGATACCGTTGAAAAGCTAGTGGATCGTGTGTCATCATCTACACTACTCGAGGATCGTCGGGATGCATGTCGAGCACTCAAAGCTCTGTCGCGCAAATATCGCATTGAAGTTGGTGCCCAAAGTATGTCGGCTCTAGTGCAAGTTCTTAAAAATGATGCTCAAGATGCAGAAATCATAAGCTATGCATTGGATACACTATGCAATATTGTGGCTAGCGAAGAATTCGATGAGGAAGCCGATAATCCGGCAGTATCGGTAAACGTGGGTGAACAATTCACTGAGATGTTCATAAAAATATCCGAACATGTTTCGATGGTTATGGGCTATTTGGAGGAATATGATTTTCGTGTTCGTCGCGCAGCTATACATTTGATAACAACTCTCATTTCGAATAAGACACGAGAATTACAAGAACTTGTTTTAGTCAGCCCGATGGCAGTGTCTAAATTAATGGATTTACTCACCGATAGCCGTGAAGTGATACGTAACGATGTGCTTCTCTTGTTAATCCAACTGACAAAAGGCAATTCTAATATACAAAAAATCGTGGCTTTTGAAAATGCTTTTGATCGTCTCTTTGAGATTATACGCGACGAAGGTTGTTCAGATGGCGGCATTGTTGTTGAGGATTGCCTAATATTGCTCATAAACTTGTTGAAAAATAATTCGAGTAATCAACAATTTTTCAAGGAAGGCTCATACATTCAACGCTTTGCACCAATGTTTGTGCTTCAACCGGACACCGAAGAGAACGGTTGGACACCACAGAAGGTATCGAATTTACATTGTATGCTGCAAGTTGTGCGTTCATTAGTGAATCCTGGCAATCAGCAACATGTGGTTACTTCGTGTCAACGTGTCATGCAAAAGTCACAGTTGCTACAAGCTTTGTGCGATATACTCATGAGCAGCGGTGTGCCAGCGGATATATTGACGGAAACGATTAATTCGGTGGCCGAGGTTGTACGTGGCGATCGTGACAATCAAGACGATCTAAGCAAAGTAATGGCACCAAGTAATCCACCGCGGCCAGCCATTGTTGTTCTTTTGATGTCGATGATTAATGAGAAACAAATATTGGCACTGCGCTGTGCCGTGTTATATTGCTTTCAATGCTTCCTTTTTCGTAATACCGACGGTCAGCAGACAGTAGTCCAGACTTTGCTGCCTTCTAGCACAACAGATGTGTCATCATTATCGACTGGTCAACTGCTATGCACTGGTCTCTTTTCGGCTGATACGTTGGCGAATTGGTTTTCCTCTGTTGCTCTCATGCATACGCTTGTCGATAATGTGCCACAGAAAGAAGAGTTGCTGCGTGTTCTATTGGCTACTCCGGGCGGTCACAAACCCATCACATTGCTGGAACAATGTACAAATCTAATGCAACAGGAAAGCTACCGCCTGCAAAGCAAAGTTGGTCTCTTGATGTTGCTCAGTGTTTGGGTAGCCCATTGTCCCAGTGCCGTGAAGACCCTGCTAGAGACACAAGGTACAGTTGCCTATTTGACAGCACAAATAAGTGCTAATGAGCATGATGAACGCGAGTACCTTGTCCAGGGCATGTGTGCATTCCTAATGGGTCTCTGCATACAATTCAATGACAACACGTTGCCAAACAGACGGCGTGAAGACATCAGTCAATTGATCATTAAGCGTATTGGCCAGGAAACATTTTGCAACAAATTGAACGAAGTTTCACGCCACGAGGCCTACAGTCGTGCTTGCAAACAGGCCCAAATCCGTGCCAAGGACAGTACTGAGCTGTTGCTCGACTATGAATACTGCAAGCTGTACAAAGGCCTGGAAGCTCTGATTGCGAAATTGGTGAGTGGTTTTGATGTTGATAACATTGAGCTGACTGAGCTAACACTAAGTTCTGAGGCTTCGGCTTTAGTAGCGCAATATAAGGGCATCATACGTGGAATGGATGCTCAAATTCAGGAACTACAACAATCAGTGCGTTCACTTGAAGAACAAAACAAGAAACTAAATGAGCGTTTAACAAATGAACAATCGCTCAACACACAACTCTCTGACCAAAATACACTAATGAAGGCCCAATTATCTGCAGTACAGAATTCAAACGACGCTGCCAAATCAACTGCAACTGAAGCCAATCATAGCAGCAACCACAACAGCTCGGCCGCCAATGAAGAAGCTCTTAATGCAGCCCGTTTCCAAACCAATGTCTACTTCACCGAGAATTTACGTCTTGCCAAGGAAGTCGAAACAATGCGCCAACAATTGGCCAACGAAACATCGCGTGCCGACTCAGCCTGTGAGAATTTAAAGAAACTACAAAAGGATCAAGATGATTTACTTGAGTTGCTTAGCGACCAGGAAACAAAAATTTCCAATTATAAGGAACAATTAAAAGGTGCTGGTCTTTTGGTCACCGAAGATGCTGCTGATTGTGATGGTGATGCTGAAGTCGATATTGTACATCACAATGAAAATAATGCCATTGGTAATAATCTCCAACAGGACAACAGTAGTAGGAGCAGCAGCAACATAACTCCTGCTACAACAATCACAACAACAACATCACTCAGTTGAGAATTGTCAACAACCAGTGCCGAAGATGAATTTCCTATTGCTATATGATATAATCCGATTGGCATTAGTTGCTAACAATTCATCATTGTCGATCTTTTATTTACAGTAGAATATAGCAATTGAATCTGTCGAGAAGCTATTGATTGATTGATCGATCACTAGATCGCTAACCCACTAACACACATTTTAAATGTATATTTATGTTGCATAAATACATATTACTTTTATTTTTTAATCTTAGCTCATCATAAGGAAGAGATAGAAATCGATTTGATTTTTTCTTGGCATGTATTTGTTTTTCCATAAATGTAATATGTGTAAACTGTATTCTATTCTATTATCATATGAAATACAAAATTTATTATTATATATAAAGAAAAATTTCTCGTTCGAAATCACAAATTTTAAGTGGGAGGAACGGAAACATTGTGTTGGGCTTGCACATATGTAATTTCGCTTTTAATAGGATGTTTTCGGCAACATTTATTACAATATACATACATATGTGCTGAAGTGATTGTATTATTCGATAATCTTCCAACATCAGCCACTTCTCGAGCAACTTCCTAATCGCACTCTGATAAAACTGTCATCACTGCACCACCAAAAAATGTTCAAGCTGCCGTTTGATGGACGCAAACGTTCTTTCATCCAGATAGTTTTGCAAGCAACAAAATAAATAGAAGTCTTAAGGTCTGGATTATATGGTAAATATAGCAATACATCTAAATGAATTTCCAAAAATTTTTTCCAAGTAACCAAGCTCATATCTTATACTCTAAGAATAAATCTCTATCTTTACCAAAATTAGGTTGATCCAATGCATATCCAGATCGTAACCATTTATTTGTACATATATAATCGTAGCATGAAGGAAATTGAAATTACTTAATGTCATTTGATGTATAGCTTCCAAAATTAAGGCGTATTTATAATTTCTCCTGTCTAATGTCAATTTCTTCGGCTCATGTTGAGTCCTGTTAATACAAACGGAAGCTCTGTCGATCTTTCTCTCCTATCTTTCTCCCTTTCCGTGGCATCACAACGAACCCCTAATGGTAAAAGTCAGCTGCTCTTGGTACCAGCTGTCACACTATCCTAACCTAACATTCCACTTCATTGCTATACATAACATACAAGTACAATAGAAGAGATGATTCCACAAAGTTCAGTCTTGAACCTAATAGAAAATTCATGGATCTCTTTTTGCTTAAAAGGTGAAAAAACGGGCATCAAATAGGAAAAAAAGCTTATTAAAATATCTAAGGATTATGAATTGGATAGACTTATGTACCACTAAAAATATATAATACATACATATAGGTATGTATATACACTTCCTTTTTGTGCTTGTTTGCATTTTGAAAATATATGTGTGACAGACTGTGGTAGGAAATATTATTGTTTAGGATAGAAGAGAAGAGAAAATCTTTTGTATAGCTCAGGGGTGTCCAAACCGAATGCGGCCCAAGGCCAATATCAATGGTGTCCAGAAAAGAATTGTCTTTGTCTTGGTCGAAAACCTTTTTTACTTCTATTTAGTTCGTTACTTTCGGCTCAAATTTCAATGTGTTCCAGGGAAGCAAAAACATTGGATACCCCTAGTATAACTGATCATCAGTATCAATCTGTTTACTTTGTTCCGTTGTTCTGTTCTGTTCATTATTGATTTCAAAGCACATGTCTGTGCAAATTCTGGATTGCATCAATGTTCGTTTGTTTTCGGACTATACGGTACATATGCTAAATGCAGCCAGCGTCAGCGACGTTTCTTTCTTATGTTTTAAATTCAAAGTGAAAGAAGCCAGAAAGCAGATGATAAAATCCTCTGAAACAGAATACATCTTACAGTGAAGGAGATGCAAAGTTTGGATGGACATTATCCATGTGTAGTTCAAAAATTGAGTGGTTATGGCTCATTTAAAATTGTGAAAAGGAGTTTGATACACCTGTCCAAAGCCCAGAATTGAAAATTTGTGAATGCATTTGAAGAAAACGGCAGTCTAAAGACTGAACAGCCTATTTAAGAAGATAGGAATAAAATTCCGAAAAATGTTGCCATGACGATGTAAATAAATTCCTTGAAAAAACATCTACTCTGTGTTATGATTCTCATACAAAATATTTGAATAATATATTAAATATTGATTGGCTTGAACAAAGAGCTAATTTTTCAAATATTACCACGCTTTATTTTATGTAAATACCTGTTGTACTTGGTATACGTCCACTATATGATATTGATTGACACAAGATTAGGTTAGGTTACACAGGCCACTCGCCACAACAATACGTATCGAGATAATTTTTTAAATATAAGCTTCCCTTTTTTTATGCAGATGATGCTTTAAAATCCTTATTTAATTCAATTTGTGAGACAACTATGTCCACTATCTGATATTTGTTAGCTACATATCGAGCTAATATTTTAAATGTAGGCTTTCCTTTTTTTATGCAAATGATGCTTTAAAATCCCTATTCAACTTGTGAGACAAATATGTCCACTATCTGATATTTGTTAACTACATATCGAGCAAATATTTTAAATATAGCCTTCCCTTTTTTTATGCAGATGATGCTTTAAAATCCTTATTCAAGCTATTATTAAAAGTAAGCTTCCCTTTTTTTTATGCAAATGATGCTTTAAAATCCTTATTCAACTCGTGAGACAACTATGTCCACTATCTGATATTTGTTAGCTACATATCGAGCTAATATTTTGAATGTAAGCTTCCCTTTTTTTATGCAGATGATGCTTCAAAATCCCTATTAAACCTGTGAGACAACTATGTCCACTATCTGATATTTGTTAGCTACATATCGAGCTTATTTTTTAAATGTAGGCTTTCCTTTTTTTATGCAGATGATGCTTCAAAATCCCTATTAAATCTGTGAGACAACTATGTCCACTATCTGATATTTGTTAGCTACATATCGAGCAAATATTTTAAATATAGGCTTCCCTTTTTTTATGCAGATGATGCTTTAAAATCCTTATTCAAGCTATTATTAAAAGTAAGCTTCCCTTTTTTTATGCAAATGATGCTTTAAAATCCCTATTCAACTCGTGAGACACTATCTGATATTTGTTA
>JBANCV010000025.1:12832-133705 GCA_037040105.1 Amiota albilabris
CTTTTTTTATGCAGATGATGCTTTAAAATCCTTATTCAACTTGTGAGACAAATATGTCCACTATCTGATATTTGTTATCATACGTATCGGGCTAATTTTTTAAATATAAGCTTCCCTTTTCTTATGTAGATGATGCTTCAAAATATGCATTTCACTTTGAAGATAACTACTGTATTCACTATACGATATCTGAATTTGATTTGCATAAACATCAATCTAATTTTTCAGATGTAAGCCTCCTTTTTATGTAAATGATGTTTCAAAGTAAGCATTGCACTTGGCTATATATCCTTTTCCTAACTAAATCATTTAAGAATCATTACAAAGCGCACATAATTTATAATGTATAATTCCAGTGGATCCTAGCCATCTCATATCCAGTAAGGGTTCTTATAAAAACTCAGCTGTGTGAATATCGTGGTGATGAAAAGTAGCAATATCGAGGACAAAGTTTTTCACGCACACGATCATGTTCATGGAATCATAGATATTATCCAATTATCCAATTTATGCGCACCTTTAAAAAAATTTTACAAGTCTTAGTATGAAAATCTGGTACTTATTATTATGAATGGCCATAATTGCACCACGAGCTCCTGGAGCTCCTGATTCCGCTTTGCAGCCTTAAAACATAACTGCCCCTCACTGCATATTTTTGAAGTCCTTTTCGCACCAAAAATTTCCAATTTGTTCTCATCAGTGTAGAGAATATTTTCCCAAAAAGTTGGAGCCTCATTAATACATATATTTTTTTTTTTTAAATCCAATGAAGCGCTCTCCTAACCGTACTCGCGCTTACTGATTTGCCTAATGTCTGGGTAATGCTTTCTAAAAATTTGACTGCACTTGAGTCTGAATTTGCCTTTACTTCTCTTACTAGGCCTCTTAATTGAGTACCGCTTTGAACGTCCAGTGTATACATAAACATTTTTATACAGGGTTATAACTAAAATTTAAATTTCTTGATTCAATCCCATAACTCAATAGATGGTTCCATTTTAAGAAATGGATCAAAATCGAGCGTCCAATGTAAAAAAATCGTTTCTCAAAATACATAAATATAGATCATATATTGGAAATATGTACATGTGCAAATAAATGTCTTAAAATAATACAAATAATGAAAGTTTTCGTTTCGTGCTTGATGTTACAGTATAAAGAATCATCATTATCAGTCTTTCTTTCTTTGTTCCGTTGTACTCAGTTCTGTTGTTATTTGTTTTCGGACTATTTGTAACATGTGCGAAATGCAGCCAACGCCACCGAGTTAGTTAATGTTACAATTATGTTTAGTTCAATGTGAGGAGAGCTAGAGTTAAGATGGATGATAATGGTTCATCGAATTTTATTTACTTTGTTTTTTTATTTTATTTATTTTCTTATTTGCTTTTTATGTTGTTTATATACATTAGGGGCCTTTTGACTCGTCGTCCAACAAAAATACAAAGAAAAGGCAGACATCATTAAAAAATCCACTAAAACTAACTGGGTAGAGGAGCTCCAAAATATTTGTGTAGTTAAAGAATTAAATTTGGAATAGCTTTTGAACTAAATAATCTTGCCTCTTCGGACGGAGCTCCATAATAAAAAAAAATAGTATTTTGCAAAGCCATTTGTATTCTATAATATAATACTATGTATTGTATAATATAATTTTATAATTGTGGAGTCGATAGAAATCGATGCTAGTGTTCCATACCTTGTTAGCTTGTAATTTTAGATCACAGGCCAACAACAAATAAATTAATTTTATAATTATTTTTCATGTTTCTAACGGAACTTACGCTAACAACTCATTGTGTCTAATTATTACAAAAGGTAACTGCGAAAAACACAAGAACTAATATTATGATTCAAAAGAAAAGGCAATGACATGACTAATCACCGTTGGATTTATATTTACTGTTAAATGAAATTACAGAAATGTGTGACAAGGGAGCGTAGATGAGAAAAAGGGCTTAAAATTTTTGTTGTGACCCTGATCAATCTTTTTTAAAACCCAAAGAGGGGCAATATTCAACAAGAAGGACCAAAGGGAGAAAAGAAAAGTGGGTTTTTTTTTTTTTAAATCTGACACTGGATAAATTCAACTCGAGTTATTTATTTCTCAAGTCGAAATTGAGTTTTATTTCATAACAAGCATTTATTCCTGACACAGTCAAATTGCTTCGTTGTGTAACCGATCTCATGGATAGATAGATTGTGAACATTCTAGTACCAGAGAGACAACTGGTGCTCACTTAAAAATTCTTGGATGTTTAAACAGAAGGACCGATATCTTTATTAATAGCACTGCACTTTTATAATGAGAAGAGTGTCCTGTCCCATTATAATATGTACCGAACCCCAAGCATTTAAATCCTAACACTTAAGCCCGGCCTCTATGCATCCCCAAACATCATCGACAATCTCCTCGTATACATATATGGTGGACAAACACAAAAAATAAAACAAAATGAATTTATAAATTTTTCTTTTACACTAAAGGTCTCTTTCTAATATCATAATTAAATGGAAACCCATTAAAATGTCCTTACAATTTTTAGCTACGGAGTTGCAAAGTTAAAGGACTTATTTTTGACACTGTTTTCGTGAAATGAAGTAAGGGTATAACAAGATCACGAATCAGGGGTTGCCCCGCATTTTAGGACATTTATGAACAGGGCGAATTTAGAACCATACGTAACTGGGCAACTCGAAAAATTCCTAATTTTTTTGATGTTATAAATTTATGAA
This sequence comes from Amiota albilabris, assembly GCA_037040105.1. Classification (NCBI taxonomy): domain Eukaryota; kingdom Metazoa; phylum Arthropoda; class Insecta; order Diptera; family Drosophilidae; genus Amiota; species Amiota albilabris. The sequence continues at coordinate 15,569 of JBANCV010000025.1, forward strand.
TTATTTCCATCACTTTCTTTCTTATCTCTATATCACTGGCTCTTAATTTTAATTTAGGCTTTCAGCCATGGCAAATGAGGTGGAATTATCGGGCATGCAATTAATGGTGTAAAATACACGTCCTAAAGATGCAAATGTAAGAAACTTTGTGACTCCTTAACTCTAAAATGAAGGAATTGTTTTTCTTCGTTTCAATTCCAGTGTTAACATTGTGGTTATGTACACAAACCTTCTGAGTATATGAACAATTTAGCAAATATTTCGATACAAGCTATTTACACACTCTGTTACCCGGCCAGCAATGGCCCAGGTTGGTGTTGGAAACCAACTCTGTTGGGACAGATGCGGACAATTAATTTCTTTCTTCTTTTGCAAATCCCTAAACATCATCACAAATCTACTCGTACATATGGTTGACAATATTAAAAAAAACACTACTTACAACTATTTCATTCAATATTCAGTAAATTTATTATTATTTTTTCAATCAAGGTTACCTTTGAACTTTTTGAAATATCCATACAATTTTGCTAAATGAGAAAACTCTCTCGATCAGTTTTACAAATTATTTGGAGCTGAAGACACATTAAAAAAAATAAATAAAAGAAGAGAAAAACATGGAAATAAGTACTAATACTACCACAATAGAAAATAAATACTTGCGAGAGACGAAGCAAGTTTTTCTAGAAGCAGTCCTACCGATACACGGTGTCATTTCTTATTGTGCTTTAGCTGCGCTGATATGTGCACCAAATGATAGCGTTCCGAATTGCCGCATAGGCTTACCAACAGTATTGGCCACTAGTATTTGTGCAGCCAACTGTGTGGGACTCTACCGGAGACCGTTTTTAAGCAAGGTTCCCTCAGTGCAACGTTGCTTTTATGCGTTTAACGGTAGTGTTCTCCATTTGGGGGCATCAATAGTCACATGGACAATCATCAAAAGAACTTTTAAGAACAACACTGGCCTAGCATTTGGGTTTAGTATGGCTGCAAGTTATGTCTACTATAACTTTGGAATGATGTACCTAGATATGATGGATAAATTGCATAAAAACCACGAATCCAAGGGAAAAGTACGAGAACTGCAATAATTTAATATTTTTGTTTATTTTAAACACAAGAAACCAACGTAAATTATTTTGTATTTTTTTTTTTTTAACTTTAATATATTTTTATAACTCCATATTTTGACTTCCTCTTTTGGCGGGTAAGGGTATTATTTGGCATACTGGTTTTCCATAAGACCCTAAATAAGCTTTGAAGTGTTCTTATATGACAAGCTAAATTGAAAATATTGTTAATTTTCGTTAGAGAAGCGGCGGCGGTAGTATGTAGTTCGGAATTGAAAAGGTCAACGCACCAGCTATGTGTGTATGTATGTACGAGTATATATTCACCTATACCTATTTGGACTTCTTTCGATCTCTCAGAGCCGGAAAAGAAATACGCTGCCTGTTGAACCCTTCGGATAAAATTATTTAATTTTGGCCAGCATCCAACCATATTCTTAAGTCCCAAACGAGTTTTACCAACACCCCAGGATGCAGTTGCTAATCAGCTCTACTGGGATAAGGCCGGACAATTCATTTATTTTATGCCCACAACCAATTTTCCATGTTATGTGTCAATTATAACAAATTATTTTACATTCTTCAATTTGGATAACGTATCTTCCGTACAAAATTCAATTCCAACGGTAACATTCTCACCATCGACTATGTATTTGTACACTATCAACACTTGGCGATGATTAGAGCATAATATTTCAATAAATCAAAGCCCTCAGATCCCCTTCAATATCATATAAATTAGAACATTGATATAATCTAAAATATTAATATATGAATTATTGTAAATCAGCCGATCAATTTTTTTTCATAATCCGCAAACTAATTCTAAACCAACACGCAAACAAGGGCGGATCCTAGATTGTTTTCTGGGGGACACAAAGGGCAATGTGCAGTATATTTTGCCACACATGAAAAAATTTTGGATTTCCTCAACATTATTCCTCTATTTTGACAGCTTACGCTAATTTAAGTTGCCGTCATTATGAGGTATTATGAAGGTTCCACAATACACAAAATAAAACCAACGTATTAAAATATTTGCTTTTTGTAAAAGTACTGCTTGGGGCCCCCGTGCCACCTCAACCCCCCCTGAACCCACATATGGTGGCAAACATAAAAGCTGCTTCAAAATAAAACGGCGTAAAAAATATGTGATTTATTCGATACTTCTAGGGCAACCAGAGATGATTGTAGCAGCGCTCATTTCTTGTACTAAATAAAGGTTGGCATTCCTTCTGCGCGCCCCGTGTTAGAACGGCTAAAGATTCTGTGTTTCCAATTAAATTGTGATAAATACTCTAAATATTAAAATAAACATATACATTTTAAGTGAAAATAGGCTTTTAGTGAAAATTAGACTGAATTAAACAAAAAAAGTTGGAAATTAAAATTTGTAAGTATTAATACAATACAAAATAATCGTACCGTTAAATACAACACGAAGCGTCCCCCACAAACGCATCGCTGTAGGAAAAATTACAAATCTGCGCGTCATACTTAAGACTTTACTTACATTGTCGTATATATATTAATTATAAAAAAGAATTATGGAAAAATTAAATACAGCATCCAGTAGGACACTAAGTTGGGCAGATATTAAAGAAATATATCCAGGTATATTTTATACGAATAATTATGGTTTGTGCAATGCGCAAGCCATACGAGATGCAAGCATTAAGTATGTAATTGTAATTGATCAGACACTGTTGGCACAAAAAGAAGGTTCCAAAGAAAATCGCCAATTGGAAAACATAAATCCCAAGAGGATTAATAGTGACTTTGATCTATATCGTTATGGCCGTGACGTTGTGACAGTTCATATAAATTTTGGTGGACCTAATGAACGAATAGAACAAGTTCTATCAACTTGCCATTGCATTGCAAGCCGCCTCGCGAAAGCCAACATATCCGGAGAACGTTCCTTAATTATTGATTACAATAATGATCACCAAAGAGGCATTGCCATAGCTACCGCCTATCTCATTTTCCATAAGACTCAAAATTACAAGTAAGTAATCTAATTTTTATGGGATAATGTTACTAATGCTATTGTATAATTTACATGAATATAGTCGGGCCTTTGTGGAGCTATTGAAAATCAATAAGAATATCAGATCTATGAGTCATTACTACTCAGTTTTAATGTTAGCGTTTGAAAATCTCGTAAATTCTCCAAAATATAAGGATACTTATTTGAAGAGGGGAGATCCTGCTGTAAATTATGCAATAAATTGCAAATCCAAGCAAAACCTTTATATGGAGAATGATTATAAAGAGAAAGTGAGAATGATACAGCATCTTAATGATGGGAAGTCCATGGAGGATTTCGTTTTTCTTAATGAAGAATGTACTTCGTTAACTGAAAATAAATATTTGAGCAGTGGCGCCGGTAAATGGAACAATTTCATTTTTTAAATGGTGCCTTTATCAAGATGAACTGTACTTTCTATTTAATTCTTAGAAGGGCATAATTGAACATTCAAAAATTTAAATACGCATTCATTATCATCTTAACTTAACTCATCTTAACTTCATAATTGTAACCATATCATACTTTATTGTTTGTGATAAATTAAATTCTGTGAAGTTTTGATAAAACAAAACGTCTTGTATTGATGTATTCTATGACAGGGATGTCCAACCAATATTAAATTACCATACCCATACAAATTCTTGACTAGGGGTGTCCAACCTTTTTGCTTCTCTGGGCCACATTGGTAGAATTGAAGTTGGTTCGAAGCAAAAAAAAATAATTGATCGGCTGATTTACAATGATTCATATATTTATATTTTAAATTTTATCAATGTTCTAATTTATATGATATTGAAGCGGATCTGAGGGCTTTGATTTATTGAAATATTATGCTCTAATCATCGCCAAGTGTTGATAGTGTACAAATACATAGTCGATGGTGAGAATGTTACCGTTGGAGTTGCATTTTGTACGGTAGATACGTTATACAAATTGAAGAATGTAATATAATTTGTTATAATTGGCACATAACATGGAAAATTGGTTGTGGACATAAAATAAATGAATTGTCCGGCCTTATCCCAGTAGAGGTGATTAGCAACTGCATCCTGGGGTGTTGGTAAAACTCGTTTGGGACTTAAGAATATGCTTGGATGCTGGCCAAAATTAAATAATTTTATCCGAAGGGTTCAACAGGCCGCGTATTTCTTTTCCGGCTCTGAGAGATCGAAAGAAGCCCAAATAGGTATAGGTGAGTATATACTCGTACATACATACACACATAGCTGGTGCGTTGACCTTTGCAACGCAGGTCCACTGGGACAGTACATTTCAAGGCAAAATATTATCCATTTGCTTATAACGAAACGACATACATATATGTATAACGAAAGCGATTTTCCTTTCACATTCATATTTCAAATGGTTTAAACTGGTGGAAAACCGTAAACATTTATGTTCACAGGTGAATAGCTTCATATTGACAGGGTTGCATTTCAAATTTCCTAACCGGCAATTAGAAAATTCTTAACCGGATGTAGTGAATTCTAACCGGAAATAGAATGTTTTATTTTGGTTACCAAGCAAAACCAAAATATTTAAACAAGAAAAAAAAGTTAACGAAATGCAATTAATAAATTGTCACACTGTGTGAGTCTGTGTATGTATGCTTGTGTGTAAAGTAAAGCAATACGAAATTATATTGAATTCAAACATGTTGAGGATCGACAGCAACAGGAAGCAGAAGCAGCACAACAATAAAAACCTTATGCGCTGCTCTTATTAATATCCATCCAAGTTGACGCTGTTAAAGAAAAAACAAACAGCGCAGAGCATCGACAACATTAACTTAAAGAATAAGAAAATAATATAGATCATTATTGATATCATAATTGTTTTATAGAATGAGCCCATTTCGATCGAAGAAAAATCGTTCATTGCCAGTGCATGTCATAACATTTGACTCTGAGCTTGAATTTGACCTCGAACAGAGAGCAACAGGTCAAGATCTGTTTGATCTTGTTTGTCGTACAATAGGACTACGGGAATCATGGTATTTTGGCTTGCAATATGTAGACACACGGAACAATGTCTCATGGCTGAAAATGGAGAAGAAAGTCAAAGATCAACGTGTTCACTTGCAGGCAAACAATTTCTATATGTTTAGTTTCTATGCAAAATATTTTCCGGAAAATGTTAGCGAAGAACTAATACAAGAGATCACACAACATCTATTCTTCCTGCAAGTCAAACAGAGTATTTTATCAATGGATATCTATTGCCGTCCGGAAGCTTCAGTTCTGTTAGCCTCCTATGCTGTACATGTTCAATATGGACCATATGACTATGAAACCTATAAGGATGGTATGCTTGCCGGTGGCGAACTATTGCCCAAAGGTGTCACAGATCAATATCAAATGACACCCGAAATGTGGGAAGAACGTATTAAAACATGGTAAGCCTTTTTTATTATTTATACATTTGGTAATGTCTTGCCGCTTTTTCGCTAGAAGGAATTTAAAATGTATAAAGTAATACTTGGCAAAGGTGTGTCGATATGTAATTTGTGCACGTTCGCAGTATTTGGCTGCCATTGATTACAAAACGTCATTGGTGATTAGTCATTTGTTTAGTTTTACTTTCACAAATGACAATTATAGTTGAAACATGTAGTTAGAGGTCACATACGAAAATTCACACTATTTTGAAAGTCTTCTGTCTGGGACATGGTTCTGTGGCAATTCGAACTGCCGAAGAGTGACCGAATCGATTTAATAGACCCGGTAGCCACTCCACGAAGACCGGCATGTGACTATCAGAATTTTCATGGGGGCCTGAAATCAACCACAGGCCTTTGAAAACACACGGATATAATAAAATAATGGATGCCGCAGAAGCTGCCTGAAAAAATCAAATCGACTTCATTTCCATGCACAGAAACGCAATGGAAAGGATCGTTTTTTGAACAAGATGTTGCTGGCTTTAAAAAATGGGTGATGGTCACCAACGATCGTCGACAAGAAAACAGGATAAGGCATCCCACCGGGGGAAACACATAATTCCATGCCATCGACCATAATTGCTCAATAGCAAGTGAATTGTGTTTTATCAGGACAACGCCAGAGCACACACATGATTGGTGATCCGTCAGATGCATCGAAACCTTGGATAACATGTTGTAATGCACCCACCTTACATCTCTTTTCGTGTCGCTGCAAATTTCTATTAATGATTGATGATTATTAAATTCACCATTTGAGATGGCGAAGACTATGAAAATCACTTGTCTCAGTTTTTTCCAAATATGTAGAAGGAATTCTACAAGAGAGGAGGATACAAAATGAAATTACCTTCAAACCGGCGCATCTTTGTTCTAATTCTGTTAACTCTTTAACTATATAAAATAAAATATTATAAATTATCAATTCTACATCATGAAAAGTGGCAAGTCATTTCCATACAACCAATTACTACTGTAATGATTAGTAGAATTAATGTCGTCTATTCTATATGGGTACATAGGTATATGGATCATGAGCCTATGACACGTGATGAAGTCGAAATGGAATATCTGAAAATCGCACAAGATTTAGATATGTACGGAGTTAACTATTTTCCTATTACGGTAAACAAATTCTGAAATTCTCTCTTGTCTTATGTGTTCTTCAAAAACTAACTATGTCTATGTGTTTCAGAATAAAAATAAAACCAAATTATGGCTTGGCGTAACAGCTGTCGGTCTTAATATATACGATGAACGTGATAAATTGACGCCGAAGACGACATTCCAATGGAATGAAATCCGTCATGTTAGTTTCGATGATAAGAAATTTACGATACGCCTAGTGGATGCAAAAGTATCTAGTTTCATATTCTATTCACAAGATCTACATATCAATAAAATGGTAAAATGAAATGAAATGGTTAAAGTGTTCGTGATCAGTCAAATCCATTTAACAGCAATTGCACTTACCTGCACCAAATTTCTTTCGTTCATTCATTCCTCCGTTTACATGTATGTCATTAAGTCAGTCAATGGTCCAATACAATTCACAAACTATTAAGAAATTGAAAAAGAAATCGTAAGTTTTAAACCATATGAGATCATTGCGTAATTGTACAACTTCATTGACTTAAATCGGTGTAATTAGAATATTCCAAATCTATGTATCGAAATTTATATTTGATTTCATTAGATTAGATTATTAGATTGAAACTATTTGTAAGAAACTTAATTCTTACAACTGCTCCTCCAAGATAATGGTGTTCATTAGGAATTCCAATATTTTCCTCTAATATGAGCCTGCAATTTTTTCGTTGGTTATGTAGACAATTGCAAACCTACAAATCATATTGAAAAGAAATTTTAAATGTTTTGAGGATTCAAAAAAAATCGTGAGAGAATTCATTTGATACAATTCTGTTTTTTAATGGATTGCCAGCTAAACCAATTTTCGTTAAGTCAGATCATCATCACAACATAAACACAAATTAATTAGCTTAAGCATTGATTGAACAGAATTGGATACGAATCTATGAACCGATATCATATTATTCTACATTGCAACTCAACAACATTAATGTGTAATTTACTTTACCTACAAACACACAAAACGAAATTTTCTGTCTCTTTCTCTCTTGCCCTGCTCCACTCTCAGTGAACATCATTTAGAAAAAGAAAAGAACAAAGATCTGAAAGCCAGAGAATATTGTTTTTAATAGTCTTTGGTTTAATTAATATTATTTGATTCTGTAGATTGATTTTGATGGCACTAAATGTTACTCACAATAATGCTTCTTATCTTTCAGTAATGCGATTTTGAATCCAACAAGTGTCTTTTACGTGATGCGCGCAAAAACATTGCAAAACGTCATTGGTGATTAGTCATTTGTTTAGCGAAGAGACGGAAACTTAGATCAAATTTAGGTAGTGGATACTCTTAAGTGATAGGTTGATGCAGTAGCTCCCTTGCAGTTACAAGAACAACCAAGTTAGTGAGTGATTAGGATGATTGTCATATCAAAAGTTGAAAGTGTAAAGACGTCGAAGCCGCACATTTTGAAAGCCAGAGTCACAAAATTCAATGCATGAATTAAAAATGGATCAGTTTGGCTTCAATTTCACGAAAATTGGTTGCTGTTAAACGGATTCAACTGTAATTGAAAATAGAAATTATCTAAGAATATTTATCACATTTTCAATTTTATAGCATTTAATAATTTGTTTTGTTTTGTTTTGTTTTAAGATACTTGACTTGTGTAAGGGAAATCATGATTTATATATGCGACGTCGTAAACCGGATACCATGGAAATACAACAGATGAAGGCTCAAGCCAAGGAAGAGAAACAACGCCGTCAAATTGAGCGTACGAAATTTATGCGCGAAAAGAAACTAAGAGAAAAAGCGGAACATGATCGTTATGAATTAGAGAAACGTTTGGAGCATCTACAGGATGAGATGCGTATGGCAAGTGATGCATTGGTGAGTTTGATAGATTACATATCAAGTATGTAGATTGATAGAAAATCATCAATTAAGTAATCAATTGTATATTGCAATTCATTTTTGTAGCGTCGTTCGGAAGAAACGAAAGAATTGTATTTTGAAAAGAGTCGCGTCAATGAAGAACAAATGCAGTTGACTGAATGCAAAGCGAATCATTTTAAAACTGAAATGGATCGTTTGCGTGAACGTCAAATGAAAATTGAACGTGAAAAACATGATTTGGAAAAGAAAATACGCGATGCCGATTTCTATGTCCATCAGTTGACCATGGAAAAGGATAAACGTGAAGCGGAAGCTGAGAAATTAAAGAAGGAATTATTTTGTGCCAAATTAGCGGAACGAGAGGCTACTGCACGCCTATTGAATTTCCTAAATCGTGGACGAAAATCATCAACCGACAGTTTACTAACAACATCAACTGTGTCAAATGTCATAAGCGCCAATAGTAGCAGCAATAGCAGTAGTACGCAAGCAAATAATAATACACCATCGGGTAATACGACAGCAAGCAGTACCCCATCGTTGACAACAAGTAATTCAACAAATGATATGGAAACTGCTGGTGCTGCTGAATTGACTGCACCAATGTTAGTTGGACCGGGACCAGGACCCACGACAACATATGCAAATGGTACTGGTAGTGTTAACATACCAATGTTGGCTGATGACTCTAGTGGTGGTGGCATAATACTTGATGATTTCGAACCAAAAGAATTCATACTTACGGACAGTGAAATGGAGCAAATAACAAATGAAATTGAACGCAGCCATTTGGAATACATCAGGAAATCACAGAAACAAGTTCAGAATCAATTGCAAACGTTGCGCAGTGAAATTGCCCCACATAAAATTGAAGAGAACCAAAGTAATTTGGATATATTAAGCGATGCACAAATCAAGGCTGGCGAAAATAAATACTCGACACTTAAAAAACTTAAGTCAGGTTCAACAAAGGCACGAGTTGCTTTCTTTGAAGAACTTTAACCCCCTGCCCCTTACCTACGCAGGCATACATACATATGTAATAATTTATATACAAACTTACTTACTCACTTATTTACTTATTTACAAAAACATTGTTTTAAAATCTAATTTATAAAGAATTCACATAATATTTCTTTTTGTTCATTTTTATGTACAGAATAACAATTCATTTCTGAGAAAAGAAGAAAGAGAGAAGATAAACATATATTCAAAAAGAAAAACATCACAAAAACTCACTTAACCACAACCCAGAAACAAAATAAGTGCCTTTTATCAAAGATATTATTAGAATTTATATACATACATACATAAATTATACAGGTAGATTAGCTGTTATTATATTTTATTATTTTAGAAGAAATTCATACATTTCGTTCAATGTGTTTTTTTTTTTAAATCATTAGAAAAAGAAATGATCATAAAAAAAAGTTTAAATTTGAAATTAATTTGATTTGATTTGAATCTACAATAATATTTATTATGCCTTCCATTGCCTTTTAAAATCAAAATCAAAATGAAAAATTAAGTGCCTTTTATTATTAAAAATATTACGACTTTTATAGTTTATTAAAAATATCTGTTGATGTTACAATTAGTTTTCTATTGTTGAAATGAAATAAGAAATGACAATAAAATAAAGTTTAAAGTTTTAAAACAAAAATTGTTTTGATTCAACAAGAATATTTATTTTTTGTACTCTTCACACAGTGAATATTATTATAAGTTTGTCGTTAAGTTTGTAACACACAAAAGGAGACATGGGAGGCCCCATAAACTATTGTATATACATATATTTTTGTTCATCTGAATGTATGCAAACTAGTCCCTCCATTTTTGAACTAGAGAGCTGAGCATGAAGTTTTCTTTTTACTATACGCTGCAGAATTATTGGAATCAGCCGAATCGGACCACTAGGAGGGGTACCTCCTACACATATCTAAGTTCACGCTCCTCTTTTTTATTTTATCGAACTGAAATATGGATACTCTAAGTGTCTAACCTATATACTTCAATCATGTGAATTTCAAATACAGATTCATAATTTGAATTTTCTGTTTTTTATTCTCTTCACGTAGTACCTCATACCATAGTACCATATACATAAGACACTAAAATTTTAAGCCCCTCGGATTATCAGGAGGAGGTACCCATACAAAGCCCCTACTCAAATTCATGTTCTTATTAGAAAAACTTCTTGTTTTGTGTGCTACCATCTTGAAATATGGACACAGAAGGTTTCTGATCCATATTCATCAATCATATAAATTTTAAAACCCTCGGCCTATTAGGATGGGTACCTCCCATGCAAAGCCCCTACTCAAATTCATGTTCTTATTAGAAAAACTTTTTTGCTTTTTGTGCTATCGTCTCGAAACATCATTTAAACACAATAAGTGTCTGATTCATATCAACCATGAAAATTTCAAGATCCTGGTTTTTTTTGGTCTCATAGCTACTGTACAAAAAACGTTTTCTAGGGGATCGTTGTCTAACCCATATTCATGAAGTGGTTTTACCAGGATTTATCAAAAAGGTTTACATGTTCGTTTTGACAAACCGTGAAGTGAAATACCTGAAATGATATGTAATTTAGATTTTTTGTGATATTTTCGTAATAGTTTCTCTGGTTGTTAGAGGATTATACTCATCATTGCTTGAGAACATTGACTGTAGCTTGCAATAAAGAAAGTGTATTTACATTATCTAGGCCCCAATCTAATATGATCCTGCCCTCCAATCTGCATTTGCAAATCAAAAACATAAATTATGACAAAGCATTCATATAAATAACCGGAATAACACTGTAATAGTATTTTTTATTTTCTTATACTGATTATTTCTCTCTAAATAACTTCAATCATAAATTTATTTTGTTTATTTTAATTGCAAAATTTAAATATAAGTAAACAAATTTGGTATTCAAATATTTGTTAATCTTGTAACAGTTTTGCAGTGGCATGTAAATCAACGTTGTGTAACAGGGTGACACGTTTTATTCAATTAAAAATACCAGAGCGATTTTTTCGATATTATGCGCTTGAGCAAAAAATTAATTAATTTGGTTTATGTTTTTGGTAAATAATAATAAAATCTATTTATAATTTTAAATGGAATAAATTTTTATGCTATAAATCGTGTTCTTCTTTGAATATGAGTAAGAGTATTTAATATTCAGTATTTGACCATTCCATTCCGTTTTCTTTCTGCGCTTAGTGATTAACACTAGTCGTGACCAACTTTCGAGGTGATGGTAACCCTTTTTTATAACTGACTACGGAGCCTGGTGCTTTTCGTCATTCGCTGGTTAAATCGTTTGGACGTGTGTTGTATTGTCAGTCAATTTTTTTTCCTTAAAATTGAAAATTACGCTGCAGCTGAGGTATAATTTGACTGTAACAAATATATTCCAGCAAAGTGTGAATTGCGTGAAAAATTATTAACAAAATAAGCGGTAAGTTTTTTTTTTTTTTCTAAATGTGTTACTAAAGTTAAACGTGAATTGGTGTAGAACATTAAATGGAAAAAGCGTGCACGCCGTCGTGTATTTTAGTGTATGTGTGTTTGTGAATGCGCCGTTCTTGTGTCGCCTGGTCTGTTGGCAGCAGCAACAGTGGCGTGCTCATCAGCACCGGTGGCAGCGTGGTCGTGTTGTATGTGTGTGTTTGTGTGTGGTTTGTGTAATGGCATCTGTACGGCGTCTTCAAAATTTGCAATAGCGTTTTCCTGCCCCCGCTCTAGTTTTTATTTGCTTAAACAATTTTCAATTTGAAAAGAAAAACAACACATCATCATAGATGGCATACATATATTTAAAAATTTTTATGCCAAAAAAATAGGGGAAAAAAAAAATTCGCAATCCACTAAAGCAAAAGCATGTGTTCAGTTTGCCATTGTCGTGCGTCGGCATTGTTTTTGTCTTTTTCTATTCCCTTTTTTAATGCAAAATGTTTTATGTTTCCTTATGAAATGTCATTTTCACAATCATCATCGTGACCAAGATTATTATTATTGATTAGAATTATAAGTAATTTTCTTTAGTTATTCGCATTACATTTGTGTTGAGGTTAAACACGACGACGACGAATATGAACCAAAAACAGACAAAAAGGAAAAAAAAAGACTGTGACGGAGGCGGCGGCAGACTCAGTCACTCAGCGAATTCTAGGGAGCGGGGCGGTGTTTTGCTTGCTTTTGTTATATCGTTCTTCTCTTTCACACATTTGTATATTTGTATTTACTTTTCGTTTTTGTGTCGATTTTCTTCATCACACTTCAATTTAGATGCGTCATTGTTTTAAGAAAAGAAAAAGTGAAACCAATAATAATTTCGAAGAAAAAAGGAAAATGTTGAAGAATTTTTTGTATTATTTTATTTCTATTGATATATTTTATGAGTTTCTAAGTTATTTTGTTAATTTTTATGCCAGCAAAGATCACTCGATTTTCATTTCGACCGCATTATTTTTGAGGATGATTGCAGCATGGCTTTGGACGCGGATGCCACTTTACTTTCTTCTCTGTCTCTTATTCTAATTCTCTTTAAGTCAACTTTTCTGTGTTCTTGATTCTTATTCCCTGCTCACGCTTTACTTCACACAAAAAAATCACAGTGGATGTCGGTGATTATTTTGTTGTTCTTCTTTGTTTTTATGATGATACTTATTAAGTTTCTTCAAAAGAAACTTCCACACATCCTTTTTCATAACAATATGAAATACACATATATATAAATGAATGGATGATTTGAGCAATTGAGTAGAAATAGGGATTATATAGAAAAAGAGGAAGGAGAAGTAGTACAAATATATATATATATATATTTTTAATTCCTTCTCCCATCATGTTTCGTTCATTAATATTAACAAAAAGTAACGTATTTTCACAATTCCAATTGCCTTTTTGTATGTGAATTGCTTGAATTGAAATTTTCTTTTACTCTCTTAGATAAATCTTGATACTCTTTACGATGGTGAAGTTGCTTGCTTTCCCCTTCTGAGAAGAGTAGTTTGTTGTATGAGCTGTTGTGCAGCTGCACTTTTATCGTTTGCGCACACATACATGCACAGCTGTTGTTTCGTTTCTAGCAGATCAATTCAAAAATTTACATGCTCTTTATGCTCGCACTCTTGGCTGAGCATTTGTTCTCTCTTGAAATCCTTCTTTACCATGCACGCTGGTACTTTGGCGCGCTTTTCTTGCTACATATTTGCCTGAGACCACCACACGACTCTTTCCTGCTGCTTGCTTTATTTATTACTTCTTTTAGTCAATTCAGTACGCATTTATCCTGCCTAACAGCAACTACACAACATCAACATCAAAAAAATCATTCATTCAAGAAAATATTATAATAAATAATATTAATAGTGATTTTCAATTGTTTTTTTTTTTTAGCAAAGAGACAACGCACTTCTTACAAACAATTGTAGACTTTTGAATCATTAAGAAATAAACAAAGGAAAGATATCCAATAAGATGGCTACTGAAGGCGATATTCCAACATTCAAATGCGTACTCGTCGGTGATGGTGGTACTGGCAAAACCACTTTTGTCAAACGTCACATGACTGGTGAATTCGAAAAGAAATATGTAGCCACATTGGGTGTCGAAGTCCATCCATTGATTTTCCATACAAATCGTGGTGCTATCCGCTTCAATGTCTGGGATACAGCTGGTCAAGAGAAATTCGGTGGACTACGTGATGGCTATTATATTCAGGGACAATGCGCCGTCATTATGTTCGATGTGACTTCACGTGTCACATATAAGAATGTTCCAAACTGGCATCGTGATTTGGTTCGCGTTTGTGAAAATATACCAATTGTTTTGTGCGGCAATAAGGTAGACATAAAGGATCGTAAAGTTAAGGCTAAGAACATTGTATTCCACCGGAAGAAGAATTTGCAGGTAAGTCATGGCAATTTAATTGAGTTTTCAATGAAAATCATCATTGTGTTTGTGCATTTTGTGTTAGTTTTATATGCATACATATATCGATATCAAATACTAATAATTTGTTTTTCTTTTGGTCATCATCATTATGTGGTTCCATCATAGTACTATGACATTTCGGCCAAATCGAATTACAACTTCGAAAAACCATTCCTCTGGCTTGCACGCAAACTTGTCGGCGATCCAAATCTAGAATTTGTTGCTATGCCAGCCTTGTTGCCGCCAGAAGTGAAGATGGACAAAGACTGGCAATTGCAGATCGAACGTGATTTGCAAGAGGCACAGGACACCGCTTTGCCAGATGATGATGAAGATCTTTAAGCGAAAACAAATGTCAGCTAAGTAAGTAATGACGAAAACATGAGAAGAAGGCTGGTCTGGCAGGAGAAGAGAGATGTCGCTTAATAATAATGGATGCATGGGGAGGCAGAACACACAGAATAAAGAGAGATTTAATTTTACATTAATTAAAAAGCAAAAACACATTTATAGTGGAAGTTGATGTGAAGAAAAAAAAAAACTACAATTACAATAAAAAAAAATCAACCAACACTAAGAAATATAAGCTCTTTGAAGCAAGAAAACAAACATTAAATAAACAACACTCAAGTTTTGCAAAATAAACAAACCAATTCAATAGAAAAAAAGTGTGATTTATGAGACTGAGATAAAGTTGTTGATATAAAAGAAATAACAGAAGTAATTGAATCGGATATATGGAGATGTTCTGGTGGTTTCTTTTGATATATACACTTATTTTGATGAAGCATCACCACAACCTTCATTTAAATCTCCTCTTGATTTGAAGCAACCTTATCTTTGTCTCATTTGTGACACTTTGAACTATTTTGTTTTGTTTACATACCTATTTATAATATTTAAAATAATAATAGAATTCTTTCGGTTTTGTTAATTTTTTTTTTGTTTTTTTTTTTTAATTTCAAATTAATTTATGAATATTTCGCTACGCGAAACTGACTTAAGTTTTTTTTTTTCTTAAATTTAATTTAATGTTAATAAAAACAAGAAGAAACCTTAAACAAACAAACAAACCTTAGCTGATGCAAAAGTGGAGAGAGAAATTTAATAGTTTAAAAAAAAAAATACTAAGTTTTAATGTTGCAAGAAAAATGATAAGAAAATGAACGTTGTAAAGAAAGAAAAGTAAAAATGTAAATTCAAAAAAAAAAAAATAATAAAATACAAAAAAAAAAAAATGTTTAGTTTATAATCTATGTAAATCCAAAAGGTTTGTGGAGGATGAGTGGACTTTGATTCATTCAATTAGTGGCAATTAAAATCTTGCTGATTGGCAGAAAGTGACCATAAATTAGTAGTAGAAATGAGAGGAGGACTCTTTCTCAGCATATCCTATAAGGAGATAAGATTAATTGGTGCGTACTATTAATTGAATTACATTACTCATGATCATCATTCATTATTTTTTATGTACATCTATACATAAAACTTGACTATATTGAATGACGATATCATAATTATGAGAGGAATTTTCACTGTTATTATCAAAGAGGCCTTGAGATGCATCACAATGAATAAAAAGCAATTAAGGATTGGTTATAGAAACCCCAAAAATTATCTTTCTATCAACTCTGGCGTATTTTATAACGTCAGGCGGAAAGAAAATGACATTGCCTTTTAGACAGTACTCAACAAAGTCGTCTCTGAAACCAATTGCTTCGGAGGCTAGTTGAACGAACAAGTGATTTGTTATCATCGGGCCAATATTTTAGTTGTTTTGGGGCCCACATTTATCACCTGTAGATGACAGTAAAATGAGGCTTTCATGTAGTACTAGGATTATTTTAAAACAGCTATGTTCATGTTAATTTCTAATCCTAAGGAATGTTTAGAATGGTTGCTTCGCGCTACTGCAATGGACTTTACTTGATTTACAGTGAACTGGTAGATTGCACCAATATTTGTTATGTATTATGTATGAGGTAAATAGTACATTCCGGTTAGTTAAAAAGACAATTAGAACTATCTATTATTAGAACTCACATCATAGACAATACACTTTGAATTTTGAAAATTGATTTGATATCTCCTATGTGAGAGATTATAGTTTACCATTAACATTTCTATAACCATCTGGTTTAAGCTTTTGTCAATCTGTTTTATTTTATTAAAATATTAATAACAAATTCATCATCATTTTTTTTAGATCGAATAGGATCGGATTGACCAACAAAAGTATTTTATTTTATTATAAGTCAGGTTTATTTAACACTTAATACAACAAGCTGGAAACACACCAGGAAAGCGATTCTTATTTGCGCAAGTGATTTTATATTTTGAACAACTGAAAAACAGAAAAGATTGTATGTACATAAATGTGGTAAGTTCCATTTCCATCTGAAAGTCATATATCTTATTTTCTAAGTATTCATATCGACTTACTCTTCCAGTTCAATTTTAAATGTATCCGAGCACATGGCACGTTTCAAACATTTACCATCTTTTCCGAAATCTACATAATCCTCTCCCTTGTGGAGCAATGGCAAATATTTCAAAAAAATTGTCTCATCCTCAGCATTACGATATGCACAGACGGGTTCAGTTGCTAAATATAAGTAAGTTTATTTATTGGATTATCATTATTATATTATATGTAGTACTTTAAACTTACCACCATCAACATAATATTGCTGAAATATAGAAAAGCATAGTAAGAATGCCAGAAGCCCATTGCTACCGCGGTTGCTGAGATTCATAAAGAATATTTGAAATAGTTGCATTTCACCACACACGAAGCGTTTATCTCAACCAAGTGATATGGATAGACTAAGTTTTGTCTGATGAACCGGTTTCATATTTATAAGTCTTCTTAATATTGGAATTATAATAGATTGGCAGACAGGCAGATAAATATAGCTTCCGACAAACAGATATATAGAGACAGGTTTGTAAATTTATAATTCTAGTTAGTATAGTAGTATAATATAATACACTTCATTGTACCTTGAAATGTACTTTTTAAAATCCGATAATGTCTGATTATTGTCACGTACACAATTCTGTATATTGCAGATTCAATAAAACTTTATACTTAGATTGGTGTGATTATTTAAAAACACAAATAAGTTGGCAAGTTGCTCAGTTCTCGAAACATAGAATTGAAATTTCATACCATATATGTATATCCCGATATATTTTAAGTCAACACCTCAAGATATCTATCATTGAAAGTTTTGAAAGACTAGCCTTTTTGTTTTTATTGAAAATCGATAGATCGATTTGGAATTGTACCTGATGGTAGATAAGTTTGTGTGTCCAAAAGGAAGCGGGTAAAGTATCCTCGAATACATACATATGTTCTTGATAAGCATGGGGCAAATGATAGAATAAATGAACTCCGTTGGTCCCGAACTTGATCAGTTATGTCCGTTATTGGAACACTGTGGACTATTGCCATCATTAAACTTCGAATTGATTGTGTTACAGGGTATCTCACAGTTGGAATCACACGACTAATCAGACTATTCTAACTTGTGTTTTTCTGTATTCGTATTTTCTTTTTTTCAAATTAATCATCAAATTCAAGTCATCCGGTGCGGCATGGCGCGTGTATAGATGTGGGTGTATAGTGCCTGATTTTTATTGTTGTGTTGAACTTGACATCACATCTCATCACATCACATTTCTAACTATGTCTATAGAACCGCTTTTAACCCGGCTTCAGCATCTTCTTCTATACTTTCTAATTTACACACAATAGATATTTTTTTTTTTTATTACTTTGGTTTTTGCGATGTAGTTTTATAGTAAAAAAAATTAGCAAATTAAGTGTAAGTGGGTTGGCAAGTTGTTGTCTTTTAAATTGCATAGAATCATATTGTATTGTACTAAATCCAATATTTCACTTTATATTATGTGAACGTAAACATCTGATTTGATCTGATTATTTTTCTTATCCTTAAGGCAATATTTTGCTTACTTTTTGTATCTGAATCTTTTGTGAATCATTAACTGGAACTATTCAGATTAATCTGATTACTTTCCTTATCCTTAACACAAGATTTTGCTTTTTATCTGAATCTTTTGAGTGGCATCAACTGTTATTTGATCTGATTAGTTTCCTTATCCTTAACCCAACATTTTTCTTACTTTTTGGATCTAAATCTTTTGCGATTCCTTACTGATTCAGGGTGGATCCCCAGAGAATGGGACACACTGCATTTGTGGCAATATAATTGGCTTTTAATGGTCAATGTGAGCTGCTCTGGGTACTGTTTACCCCTGTTCCTAGATTCTGAATTCTTTCACTGTCTTTTTCACTATAATTCAGCATTATATTTTCTTAAGTAAAATCATGTATATTTTTGTTTTTTTTTTTATATATATTTTTATTATTGATTATTATTATTTCGAAATACAAGAAAAAATTAATCACTTATAATTTCTTAATTAAGTAACTCTATATAATGTATACTATACTATGTTTGTGTCTACAGTTCTGGTTCCGTTTGTGTTTCAAATTATTGTTTACACAATTTTCATTTATATGAAATTATTATCGTTCTGACAAACCAACTGGGGACAACAGTCCGGATAGGCACGACGTGTATCAGATTCAATTGTGCATGTCTCATTTGGAAAGAAATTGTATCGGGAACAACTGTAGAATAACAATATTTATTTCTTGATATTCTTTGTTAATTGAATGACTTAGACTTACGATTCCATTTGAAGCACAAAATCTGGACGACAATAAATCGATTCACAACGCCCATCGCGGTTAATGGGTTTGTATGATTGATTTTTTGGTATAGCCTGTTTTAATTCCTCATAGTAACATTGGCCGGGATAATCTAAAAGACAATAAAAAAGAAAAAAAAATGAACTTGATCGAATTGTTTAATTTGAAAGAAATAAAATCTGATTGTAGTTTAGTGTGATTGGATTTCATGGTTCCTGCAATCCTTTGTTAAAATTTTATACAATATGTTCCTTCTTGGGCAAAAAGCTCAGTACCGAGCAAATTTGATTTTGTTTTTTTTTAAGTTTGGGTTGTACAATAGAATCTCTCAGTGTCTCTCTGGTCAGTATTGCAAAAACAATTAAAGTAGATGGTTTTGTCATATAGAATTCTGCGATCATCCGAATAAAAATATATTAATATATATTAAACTGATGACAACTTAGCAAGCTTTAGATAATTCAAAATTTTAAAGAAAAAGATGCAGTACAGAAATCAAGTATTGCCAGATATTGTCGCCGACCGTAGCGGGTTCTACCACTTTTTTATTCTTTATATTAGTATTCTCTCATTATACTCGAAGTTTTCTCCATCTATCCAAGAAAGATCTATGGATGCTCACAAGACATCTCATCGGACATTGTGGCCTTAGGTATTACATACAGAAATTTGACCTCTCAGACACTTAGTACTACCGATTTTGTGAATTGGAAGTTGAAATATCGGTATACATGTTTTTTGAATTGCCAAGAAAAGACTTTCCTTCTAGGGCAAATAGTATAACGTCTCACAGATATAGAATAAGAAACCTGATGATGTGCTTAATTCACTAAAAGCCTGAATCTCTAATGTGACCATGGCTAAGTACAATAGACCTCACGGTTGGTTGGATCTTTGTTCCGGAATCATCCGTCAACTGTCACCCAAGGAGCACTAAGCTGCTGTTGCAAGAACAGTAACCTCTGGAGCCTGCGGTAATCTCTCATTAATATCTCCTTTATCTAAGTATTCAGTATATAGGTATTCCTACCTGGATGTACAGCGTTACCACGATAACGTAAATCACCCAAAGCGAAATCGCTTAAAATAACCAATAAACAAATACTCAAAACACCAAAGATTAATTTCATTTTTCTTTGTTAAAAAAGTTCAAAATTCCAAATGCAAAGTTTGAGTGATTGTATAAAGAATTATCGGTTTCTTCTTCCGTTGAAAAGTAATCTCTGTACTTTACGGTTGAACGTTTTAGTTCCGACTGAGTCAATTATAACTAATTGTTGTTGCTTTTATATGAAATTAATAATATTCAGATTATAGTAGTCAAATTATTATTGTTGTTGTTGCTGTTGTCGTTGATCATGCTGATCTTAGTGCTGATGATGTTCTTATCCATTATTATTATTATTACATATTATATAAACAATCAGACACTCACACGCCTTGGTTGGTTTTTCACGCCTTCACGACGATTTAAACAACATTCAAAATAAAAACAAAACAACAAAATGAAATAGCAAATAAATTGTTTATATTATTGTTCATATCTTCTTTCTATCTTGTTGTGTAGGCATATGTTTTGGTTTTACTGTAGTTTAATTAATTAAGACACAATTAAACATAAGAAAAAGCCAGCCGACGTCACTCAGTCTTAAGTCTCAAGTGATGACCCCAAAATCGGAGACTCAAGGTTGGTCTAAAAATGAAATACGAAATGTTTGTATAATTTTGTTTCTCTTTAATTAATTGTGAATGTTAATTTGGATTTGGTTTTCATTTAATCCCAGTTTTAAGAGCTATTCTATTTTTGGATATATGAAGAGTGGTGTGTTTGCGATAGGGATTCCCTATTTTAATTTATTGATATTTAAATCGACATACTATCTCTTTACTATTAAAAAATCAATTACCAACTTGTCGTGGTAAGGGGATCAACGATACCGGTGATAGCCTAGTATAAACTATCAATACGGTTTCCCATGCGATCACTGAAGGTATATTAGATTAGGAGAAGGATTTGTTCTTTTTACCTCGTTACTTTGACAACTCTTTTCAATCCAGTTTCTCCGATATTCAGCTATACATCAAGTATTCAGCGATTTCCTTCGGAGGCAAATCTGCAATTTCAGATGGAAATATATACTGATTAATCTAAATTGGTCGCATATTAAGAAGCTTAAGACTATACGAATAACTTTCCGAGTTAGTCCCAGTACTTCTTGTGTTGTTAGCTTGAAGACATGTATCCAACCAATATTGGTGTGGTTTACCCTCAATTCATTGCTTGAGTTAAATTTTTGTGGAACTCCAAGGCAGCCCGCAAAATGATTCTAGTCCTTTTCTGGTGAGTTCATCCGCCTCTTCGTTCCCAAATATCCAAATAACATTAAAATATTTGTTTTATACTAGTCTTTTAAGTAATATTAAGCAGCCTCAAACAAGCTTCGATTTGATCTCGTATGCATTGAGGTCTTATAGTGCAACCTTGTTTTCAGAGTAAATGAAAAAACCATTAACATGATTCTCTCTGCTTGATAAAGATTTCTAAATTTACATTTATAGGTTTTTTTAAAATTGCATCTAAAATGGAGATAACTTTAAGAAAACATTTTTCATTAAATATAACATGAGTACATACATCGTCATAAACATCGTTTGATTCCATTTAGTTATTAAAAATAAAAAATTCTATAATATACACTTCTCTGCTTGGTAAAGATTTCTATATATATCATCATTCCCACCTGTCTGTCTTTATAAACATATTATTTTGTAAATGTTTTGTATAGCATTCATTCGATCCGATCTGTCTTTGACCTGATTTTTCGTAAATTCATACATACAAGTACTATGTGTGTTAACTACATGCTTAATATTAATAATGAAATCTTACTAAAACTACATATTTCAGGCATTATCAAGTCGGTCGAGACGATTATACTTGTCATATTTACGACTATGTCATACATATGACAATTGAAAAATTGAAGTCTTTTGTCTTCATCAAAATTCTATGATTAGTCTATATTTAGGGGATAAAGTGATCCACTCATCAAATGGTCTTATGATTTTCAACAAATGTCTATGTTATAACTCATTGTAGAACTTCGAGCCCTTACTTGTTCATACAAGATAATCAATTCATCGAAATATAAGGCGGCAACATGGTAAAAAATCAGTATGCGGAATATTCTTCATTCGCCTGCGCAATGAACATACAGGGGATACACACCAGCACCATCTTAATGGATCAGTCAGTCCACCATACCATCATTTTGGGATTTTTTTTAGATTCAAGATCACAATGATACACTGTATTTGTGGCATAACAATGGACTAATGTGAGCTGGTCTTGGTACTGACTACCATCACTGTCTTTTTCTAAGTAAAATCATGTATATTGATTTTTTGATTATCATTATTTCGAAATACAAGGAAACATTCATCGCTCTTAATTTCTTTATTAAGTTACTCTATATAATGTATACATATGTACTATGTTTATGTCTACAGTTTTGGTTATGTTTATGTTTCAGATTATTGTTTACACAATTTTAGCTTATGTGCAATTATTATCGTTCTAAGAAACCAACTGGCGACAACAATCCGAATAGACTCGACGTGAATCAAATTCACTTGTGCATGTCTCATTTGGAAAGAAATTGTATCGCGAACAACTGTAGAAAATAAAATATTGTATAAATAATATGTATTTCTTGATATTCTTTGTTTATTGACTTAGACTTATGAGTCCATTTGAAACACAAAATCCGACAATAAATCGATTAATGGGTTTGTATGATTGATTTTTTGGTATAGCCTGTTTTAATTCCGCATAGCAACACAATCTAAAAGACGAAAAACACCTCGGTTGCACATTTTATGTACATGTTCTCGGACAAAGAACTCAGGACCGCACGAATTGCTTTCCATACCGAAGACGAAATCAGTATGAATTTATACGTTTGGGTTATATTGTTACAATAGACCGAAACTGTGGCTGCAGTGGCTAGATTACTATCACGCAGATGCCCTTTCCTAGTTTAAGATTGGGTTTACCGACATGACTTTGTGCAGTGAGGTCTACGGAGAACCGATGGGCCCGCCCGGTGGTCCGATTCGGCTCGTTCACAAATATTATATACATTATTGTGTCTGCGATGTCTCCTTCTGTGTGTTACAAACAAAGTGAATGATTCGCAAGTACGGAGGTGGAAGCGAAGTTCCGTTTCTACACTTATTTAAACCTCAATTCAATTTATTAAATCAAATTCTCTTATATTAGTTAGTAGTAAATATGTTGTGTTTTTTATTTTATTTTGTAAATTTAACCAATCAATTGAATCTGAAACTAATCTCGAATTATATAATCTAAATAGGTATTATTTTTGTCTACATCTGTTGGATTTGTTTTGATAAACTTTTGATCCCTTTTGCATAGCAAACATTTTGCAGGCTGGAAGCTGATAGCAGCAGCAATATCACCAAATAAAATGCATTTGTCTGCCGTCTATTGAAGACTAGCTGAAGCGATAGCAAAACTAGTCCCAATTTTTATTTTGCTTATCAAACCAACACCTTTAAAACAATATGCGTAAAGCAGGCAATCAAAGAAAAAAAAAAAAATACAAATGCCTTTCCTCATTGCGGCGATCGGCGTCTCTATCCAATGAATTTAACATTCAACAGCCACCAATCAATGAATCCACAATGCCAATGCTATCTACCCATGCCTTCGGGGGTAGATGGTACGCAACTTAGCATCATTCCAACACAAGTACAACGATTTTAATCAAAATCTTGATTAGTTCTTCGATCGAAATGCCGCATCTTTGTCCATCTTCGCATTGGAAACAGCAGCTTTACCCATAGCCAACTACTCATCGGAGACACCAAACCACCTTGTCCTCTATGTGGACCATATTTATCGACCACCCACATTTTGGATACATGCCCAAAACTGGAAAGCCCATTACCCAGACTCTCATAAGAACTAGTATTTGATTTACCCCTGCTAGAGGTCCGATTCGGCTGTTTCCTACAAATGTGCAGAATATGGTGAAAAGAAAAGCAAAATTTCATATCACTAAGAGACTAGCTTGTATACACCAACTCGTCTCGTTGAGCTGATCAAGAATATACTTTATGGGGTCTCTGATGTCTCCTTCTGTGTGTTACAAATTTTATTACAAACTTATGATATTCTTCATAGAGTGAAATAAATATCGTCTTTATATTTAAATAATTTTAGTAAAGTAGAGTTGAAAGCCACAACGCAAGTGCTCTTTTCTTATAATTAATTTTAATATTATTTTAACAGTAAAATGTACAATATTATAGTTAATTTTAATAAGATACATATGTACATATACAATATTTCATCTTATGGACCTTGTTCAAATATATTATATTAATATTGATATTGAAATTCATATATAGCTTGGTTGCACCCTGTTTGAACTCTGTAGATGTAGATTTTTACTATCGATGAAAAATACATAATAATATTTTGATACAGTACACTCAATTCTCGTTAATTTGAACTAGTTAAAAAATTAGCCCTTTTATGACATATTTTTACATTTGTTTGTGACTTTATTTATAAATTTTTATTATTTTATGTTATAACACGTAATCAGTCATTTATTTTAAGAAACAATAGGTGATTTTCGTCTACCCGCCTTTTCTTGGTTGTAGCTACGTCTAATACTGAATGTCCTTTCACATAACAAACGCAGTGTTCAAATTTTTTAGTGTTTTTTCAGTTGTTGGCTACTTAATAGCGATTTCTTCAACGTAAAACTATAAATAGATCTATCACAATTGAATGCTGATGCGGCTTATTGACAGCATTAAAGTGGAAGACGCAGACAATTCATGTCATGTTGTTGTAGGTCATATGTTCATTCTATTGAACATATTCATCCTCAATATCGTTCATTATTATACTTATTGATTTCAGCCAATGAACATTAAATCTTCATCAAGATTTTGTAGTTTAAATCATAATAATATTTTTCTGTTAAAATGTCATTAAAATATCTTAATTGACAAGATTTTCGACTTTTTCTTTTAAAGTTAAATACTTTAGGTTTTTATGTTCTGTTGTTAAAAATTATTTCAGAAGTACAATATGCTAAGTTATACGTATGTAGGATAGTCAATGGAGAGAAAAACCTTCAAATTATTAGATAGTTCATACTCTAGCGGGTGTTCCTATTAACAAGCGTGCAATGTATGTACATAATTGATTCTAAAACAAAAATTAAAAAAGAAAAAAAATGAAAATCTTTATATAAAAACTGATTGCAATTCATGGTAATGCAGTTTTACCAGAATTTGTATACTTTTCACTCACAACACTCGGGCATATATTCAGAAATACTTTTTGGTAGATTTAGTGGGAAAAGTGGAACCACAATATCAAAAATTTTTAATGAAATAATATACAAAGTTTGAGCAATACGATCGATCTTTTAATATTACTGTTTTATATAGCTTTCAGGAAAAATGTGTAGCCTAAAATTGATTGTATGACCTTATACATATGTTCATATATACCTATATATATTTAGATTAGTTCCTTAGTTCTCTATCTGTTATATTGAAAATCATTTAGAATTGGATTTTGGTTTAAAAAAAAAAATCGCCTGTCATTTTTGGTTCCGTTTTTGGAGTGTTTTTTGTATAATTAATTATTAGAAAGATACTGACAGATATATGTATATACTTAATAGGATAGATAGGCTGCTCCTCATATTGGCTAGATCACCTAGAAGCCTTAAGGATTATTGTAATGTTTGGTTTGGAATACTCTTATTTTCAGTGTTCACCTTCAATTTTTCCGTCTTGAGGAACGCTAGCCTATGCTGAAAACTGACATTGTTTTCGTACCTCCGGATGTGCACGTCTCTTCATGGAGCTGTAATGGAGGTGTGTTTACATTTTGTTGTTGCGTGGGATGTCTGCCGAGTTCAACCGTCTAACTAATCTGTGAATAGCATCAAAAAAAGCGGATGGAGGGAATCGGAGGATGATAACTGATGTGATCTTATGCGCTTGCTTTTCATTTTTTTTACCCGTATTACATGTATAGAGACTCTGCAGCAAAACCATTTAAATTATGAACACTTGAAAAATCACTTAGAATGTGACAAATCTGTAAAAAACTGATTTTTTTTTTCTTTATGAACCCACTCGTTAACCAACAATTCTGCGGAAGCTAAGCTCTGCACTTCCACCTCCGCCTTCATTACAGTCCTCCTTTACAACCATAATCCATTACACGCCAAGATCCATTAATTCATAACGACTATAGGGTTTTTTATTATAGCAAACATTGCAAACATCAGGCGAAAGTTATATGGTGACATATGTATATTTTTGCCAAGTACGAAGTGTACAAGTAAAACTAAAACAATGCTAACCAGAAAGAAGAGTATCTCCGACTATGCCGAAGATGTAATACTCTTAAAAACGTTTTTAGTATGGGAGCGGTGCGATCCAGTAATCCGAGGATATTTATATGGTAGATGAATATGGATCAGATGATAGCACAAAAAACAAAAAAACTTTTTCTAATATGAACATGAATTTGAGTAGGCGATTTGTATGGGAGATACCCCCCCTAGTGGTCCGATTCAGCTGATTCCGACAAATGGTCTGCGTATGGTAAAAAGAAAGCTTCAGCTCTCTAGCTTAAAAACTGATGGACTAGTTTGCATACATACAGACGGACATGGCTAAATCAACTCGTTTTGTTGCGCTGATCAAGAATATAAGTATATACTTTATGGAGTCCACGATGTCTCCTTCTTTGCATTACAAACTTCATGACAAACTAATAATACTATTCACTAAGTGAAGAGTATAATGATAATAATAATAATAATAATAATAATAATAAAATATCAATAATAATAAAAATGATGAGATGAGAACATACATATTTTAAATAAAATTCGAATTGCTTTTCTCGTTAACTATCAAAAATCTCAGAAGCAAAAGGGCAAACGGTCAAGACATGATCCATTAGCTATGCTATAATAAATGCTACCGACGATAGCAGCGGCCTGGGTACTCTTACATACAAATCCATACTAATAAAAGTATCTAAGTATATACAAAGAGAAATATTTAAATTTTAATAAATACGTGTTTATGTAAATTTGTTTTGCTATATAAACAGAAGAGCTCATAGAGACAAGCAAGTAGGCACTCATCACATCCAACTATTTAGTCGATTCAGATTGTAGCAAATAAACGTACGAAATACAGTTCCAGTTCTCTGCTTATAATTATATTAAAATTAGAAATTACCTTAAAATCGGAATTTAAATTAAAACAGGATGAAATATCAAATCGTTTATATTATGTTGGCAGTTTTGTTGATGGCGTATTCTGCTTGGTCATGTAAATAATAATAATAATAATGAACAGCACAATTATGGATAAGATCCTATTAAATAATATCTTTGTTTTCTTACAACTTTAGCGGATTGTGAAATCAAGGGTCACGAATTCAATGCAGGTGAATCATATGAACCCATTGGTGAATGTGTTCAATATCAATGTACTGGCAAAAATGCATTTTCAGCTAAAACGTAAGTGTTTCATACAAATATTGAAGAAATTATATAAATTATATTGTTTTATTTTTTTAGATGCCCATCTGTCGTATCACTCAAGCCATGTAAATTCACTGCTACCGATTTAACAAAACCATATCCAAAATGTTGTCCACAGCAAGATTGTTAAATAAATAACAAATAAACTTGTACTTTCTTCTCATGATGGACCTAGATCCCGGTCTAATTATATACTGAATCTAAAGATTACAACTTCAATAAGATGTATTAAATTTGATCAAGTTAATTCATAATAAAGTCAAGGACAATAAAAACAAGACTCTTTTTATAATAATGGGGCCTGGAGCTCTAATGAATCTTTTCTTCATCTTTGTATTATTCATACTCTGATTTGTCGTGTTGCTTATTAGTCTTAAATCTTGACGTTTTTCGAAACAAACAACTATACAATACAATAAAATAAAATATGTGTCTTATCCAATCTTAAAAAAAGCATGAATAGGAAAGCGGACTGCGCTATCGACCTACAACAAAGTAGTAGTACACAAAAAAAAAATTCAATAGTGAAGCTTCTAGCCTTCTGGACCAAAGTGGTTGGAAAAC
This sequence comes from Amiota albilabris, assembly GCA_037040105.1. Lineage (NCBI taxonomy): Eukaryota > Metazoa > Arthropoda > Insecta > Diptera > Drosophilidae > Amiota > Amiota albilabris. Next base: position 43,966 of record JBANCV010000025.1, read on the forward strand.
AAAGTTTAAGCGGAAAAAGCTGCATCAACTCTTTAAGTACTTCTGCAATTAATCAGAACTCCAAAAAGCATTATCCAATTCAAATTGCCCGTTTGTTAGGTTACAAACCTTTTAAAACTAGTTGCAATAAAAAAAGAAAAAGATCAAGAAGATCAATCTTAAGTCTCTATCCGCTCTATGACTCACAACACCTGATTGAATAATTCAACTTGACGTTGAGTTAGAAACCCACTATACCCGTAGCATTTAATTGGGAACCACTCAAGCATGCAATATGTGTAGTTAGATTGAAATTTTTTGAGTATTTTAACAATTGAAGTGAAGATAGTGCTTACCCCAAAGTTTGTTTATTTCACAGGCTAAGATGGCAGTTAAGTCTATTATTCCAGTTGATCATTTGCCAATTGAGTCGTCTTCAGTCTTTGGACCCACATACATATTTTGTGGTGATGCTGCGCAGTACCTAACACAGCTTGCACAGTTTTTTTTTTATTATCACAATATCATCCATATTAGTCGAAAGTCATTCACATATGTACATACTATTTGGCATTGTTAATAATTTATTTAAAGGTTGTCTTTGTAGCAGGGACTTCTTATATCCTATTTTCTTCAAAACCACTAGATACCCGTGTTTGCAGTCCCTTTAAAAGTGCCGCCAGAGTTCTACTCATGTCAGCACTTAACGGCGCTATTTGACAGTTTGCAATTCTTATTATCAGGAATAATATAAAATATGTCTAGAGCGATTTCCTCATTTCATTACCAAAGTAAATCCACTTGCGCATGTTTAAAATAAATCACATACTAACAATACTGGCTTTCTTAATCCAAAGTTGCCCTATCAATAGCAGAAATGCATATATACTTAAACTTTAAGCTTATACTTTAGTTTAAATGCAATAGAATTGATTAATAAAATATATAATGAATATCTTTGTTTACATTTGCATTTCATTATAACTTTACAACACTTATAACATTCTATTTTGCAACATTGAAAGTGAATAAACTTAAATAAACTAATTGGGAATTAATGTTTATCGAAATAATTTGGCATAGTTGCCAACTAACGTTCTTGAAATTGAAGTAAAGTGAATATGGTGATCTACCTTTCTATATGTCATATAGCTGTCAGTTCATCTCTTGAAGTTACTTACAGTGCTGCCAGATCTACTTACTGTTCAAATTCTTGTGATGCCACCAGTACATTCATCTGAGTTGCGATTTAAATGTCAAACTGTGCACACATCGGACTAGGTATTAAATTAAATATTTTGAATTAAAAAAAAAAACTCAATTGTGATTTTATTACTTCTGTGCTTTGCTTCAATTCAATCTTAGAAAGGAATTTAAAAAGACTCATATTAAAAGACTTTTTTTCGTTGATTGAATGAAAAGACTACACACAAACTTGATGTAGAAAAAATAAATAAAAAAAATAAATAAAAAATATTAAACGGTAAATTTCGTGGATTAAACATTTGAATTCGTTCGAAAAGTTATTCTTCATATAATATACCAGAAAATCCTTAGGCAATATATGTACATATCCTTTAGGTAAGTTGAAACCTCATAAAATTTATATTATATCATACATTGAAATATTTGCATTCAACTAAAAACTAATTGTGTATTTGTTTAACTATTTTCAAGTTATATTCGAAAAAAAAAAATTGTTTTTCATTCAATAGAACAGAAAATTTCAGACGAACAACGACAAAAGTATTTGCTGCTTGGTATCATGACAAATCATTTTAGTAAGTTGAAACCACAGGAAATATGAGAATACTTACTGCGACTTATGTTTATTTAAGGCAAAAAAAATCGGCTTACTCGTCACTGACATACACATGCCGAGTATATAAACAATTTGTTTAACAAATAAATAATTAAAAACACCAAAAACTCGACTGCAAAAAAAGACAATTTAAAAGTAATGAACTAAGATTAAGGATAGAAAACAAACACTATAAACAAAGTAAATTTTACTTCAGTTTAACAGACTTTATTATGAGCTGAAAGCCTAAGTAAAATATCCGCATTAAGTTTAGACACAGGCAAGGCCCATTAATTTTCTTTCGGTTTATAATGAGGCAAGCTGGTGATATCACTTTTGTAGATGTATTGAATAGTCCTCGCGTTGGAGAATTGAAAATGCAACAGTTGTCCGTAACAGCCAGCTGAGGAGTACCATTGACAGAAGCTTTCGAAGACGGGGAAGCCGTTAGAATTTTTCCTGTACCCAGACGGTGAATATTTTTGGTCACTGAACCATACTTGATTTTACCCCATTTGAATATGTTGACCATTAAAGAATGCACACATTTCTTGTATGGGGACCCCTTTAATTTTTTAAATTTAATTTTGTTTTATTATTTGTTGTTATTATAACAATAGAAATACACAATCTGTGAAAATTTTAACTGTACCTATTACAGTGATGATGAAATACAGACGGAGTCGAACGGTCGGATGGACAAAGGAAGCTTAGTAATATGGTCCCGTTAGCACCTTAAAAGGAGCGGTCTTCAAACTACATATATAAGTTTAAAAACATAAGAACTTTCTGTTTGGTAGAAATTAAAAAAGATTTATTAGAAATTTAATTAATATATCATTATATATTATTTGTACAGACAACAATTTATTTAAATAAACCGATCATCTACAAAGGCAATCAAAGAATAATGGCGGAGGCGACTATTAAGAAATTTATTGGTGATGGTATTGAAGAATGGTTTCCAGAATTCTATTATACTAATGACGTTAAATGGCACAACATTGATATGTTGGACACAGTCGATTTCAAGTATGTTGTCTTTATAGACCCACACATGTCTCAGGGAATAAAAGGTGGTCCACCATTCGTCGCTCGTATCAACTATAACAATAATTCAATTAAAACTTTAAATTTGAATTTTGGAGTTGGCGAATCACCGCCAAATTTACTGTCGCAACTTTTACAAGCAATCGATTTTATTAAAATTGGCATGGAAAAAAGTGAGCCGGTGTTAATCATAGATTGCAATGAACATAAGCAAAAAGGCGCAAGCATCTTAATTGGTTGCCTAATGGCCGCTGGTTATAATTATGGGTAAGTATCTACAAACATCTAATACTTTAAATAAAAAATGGAGACAATATCATTAACAACATCAGTATAAAATATATTGTATACCATTTCTATTGTATCTAGTAATCCAATCTCGGCCATTTTCACAAATTGGTTAAATTCTGTTTTGGTAAATTGAAGAATTTTCGCATACAAAAATTATAGTCAAGAGCAGTTTTTGCTTCTCTGGCCTAAAATGGAGGAAGAGATGGCGAGATTTGGGCACCAAGTTCATAAGCATAGCTAACGAACAATAGAGATTTCTGTTTTAAGGTGTAGTATTGTGTTTCTGGTTGATATTCAAGGTTTGTGTGGTGTGGTCTTTTTATTCTTCTGCCATAGATTATATTGGATATGAGAACTATTAGAAACATCTTCAAAAGTGGGGAATGGATGAAAGATTTGTAAGTTTAAGTGTGCCGATGTTAATGTTTTGTCTTTATTTTTTCATGAAAGTATCTGAAAATTGTTATCAACATCTTTTTTTTTCAGGGACATCCATGAATTTTGTGCAAATATTAATATCAATGTCAAATTGGACGTTTACTACATGAATAAATTGAATAAATATCAAAGTATACTTAGAGCGCGTTTAACTGAAAAGAAACGTCGGAAAAAAGAAGAAGAAATGAAAAAACGCCTAAACATCTCCAAAGATATTTGGGAAATGGAGGCAGAAAATGAAAATATGGATACATCGTCACCACAAGAAGAACTTGACGATACTACTGATGATGATGAACAATAAAAGGAAATTGATGTAGATATTGTTAATTGTTTACTTCAAAATACTGATAAAAAAAAACTTTCAATATAAGTATTATTATTATATGTATTAAATATTTCTAACAGGCATACACGCCTTCTACAGGTTTACAAAATTAATTTCAATTTTAAAATAAAAACTCTGTAAAAAGTTTGTAAATTTATTTTGATTTTTTCATTGATAAGGGGATATTCCAACATTAGGTTTAGTTATTTCATCCAGGCATAACCGTTAGACTGAAACTACTGTCCATTACGAGTACAAAGCTGCAGACAGAATCCAAAAATACCACTACCTGTTAGAGACATGGATAGTGGCTGCGTAGGTGAGTTGGCACCCGGGGCGGTATCCCATTGAGCACCCTCAAAATAAACAACAAATCCAAATGCTATAAGTGCTTACGAGACTTTATTTTGCTAATATTTTCGATCACATTGTAAAAATTTATCTTCCTACCCTTTTTATTGGGCAAAATAGAATGATTGGTAAGTCGCGCTTGTCTCATTATGGATCTTAAGTAAGATTTTATCACTTTTAATTTTAAGAAATTTCATTCACAAGAATGCAAACAACACAAATGGTTAGAATAAATCTTAGGCACAGCTCTAGATTTAGAACAGATTCAAAATAGTTCCATTGTAAAATGAATTTCAGAATCTCCAAGATAGTTGTCCATTGGACCGCTTTTGGGCAAATTCCAATCATAAAATCTCCAAAATAATGGCATCTGTAGAAAATTCATAGATATATTTTTTCTCACGAAGTTGACGCAAGCAGACTTTTAGGCTGAACACAACACCAAATGTTATGAGAATGTGATCCACTGCCCTGTAACGATAGTCTAGTTCTCCGGCCTCAGTAGTTGTTAGGATCGTGAGTATGGGTCTTCCATGCCGTTAAGGTCGAAGGTTCACACTGAAAATAAGAGCAGTCGAAATTTTAACTTAACTAAAAATGCTAAAATTATGATTAGAGCATACATACTTACCTATGCTTACCTCTTAATATCCAATACATAGATAAATAATCTTCACCCAACCAATGTTTGCTTTGTAACAAAGTCTCTTTTGTTTTACGTTCAATACCCTTATGCCAATACGTATCTATACCAAATAACGATAAATAGAAATAGTAGTAGCATTAATATAATATATACTTGTATAGCATATAAAAGAAATTATTCAATTAATTGATATATATTTTCTTATTTTATTTCCCACACAATAATACAATCGATGGTCATTATTAACAATATTCTAAATTGCAAATTAAAGAATTTCTATAATAATACATATTTGAATCAATACTACTCAAGTTTAATTTATGAATAATTGAATTACATATGTCCTGCATATTATGGTTCTTGAATAATATTCAATCGTGAAAGGATCTGAACTGTGCGATGCGCAAACCATACGAGATGCAAACATTAAGTTTGTAATTGTAATTGATCAAACACTTTTGAAACAAAGAGCATATTTCAAAGAAGGATTCCTAGGGTCAATGATTGCTTTGATCCATATCGTTATGGCAATGACGTTCAGCCAATCGATATAACTTTTGGTGGATCTAATGAATCAGTATAACAACTTATATCTTGGCGCTTGGCGCAAGCAAAAATCTCCGGAAGACGTTCCATAATTATTGATTACAATAATGATTAACATCACTCACTAGTAAGTAATCTAATTTTTATATATACAATATATACAAAGTCAATCCTTTTTGGATGTATTGAAAAACAATAACAACATGGCATATAGATATGAGTCGTTACTACTCATATATATTGTTTGCGTTGGAAACTATCGTGAATATTCCAAAATGAAATTTCTGTGATATGTTTTGATAAAACAAAATTATATGCCTTGTCTAGAGTCTATAACAAGGCTGTCCAACACGCGCCCCAAAGTAAGATCAGCATGTGTAGTTGAATAACATTGTTGGCCTTTAGATAGTGACATACACTCTTTACCCACGTGCTCATTGCCTATGATGCCTTGATGACTGGGAATCCATTTTTGATTAATGGATGCAAAATTTCCGGACGTCCACGATTACATTGTTGTGGCTGTTTAGATTTTTTTAGTGCTGCTATAGTGGTTAAGCTGTAGCTGCAGATTGAGAATGATCGTCTGTGATTGTGGTCAAAAATGCAGGCCTTCAAAAAAGCAGAGCCTCAGAAGTGAAAACTGAGCAGTAATCAGGGAGTAGACCTCTATGAATCAAGTGAATATTTATTAGTAAGGATATGTTATGATGTGATAGATAGGATAGAATAGATGACATTCTGCTCTCCACAGGGCACTCAGAAGCCTAAACATTTAATGGAGATGCCTGATGACTTGAACTGCTCTCAGCTTCAATATGTAATTGCCATGGATAACTGTAAGCAATCCAGTAAAAAGGAATTTATTTGTCATAAACAATAGTACACAAAATAACAATGCAATTATTTTACATACATAACATAATGCTTTACTGAACACTGATTACAATTCTAACTACAAAAGTTTTTACAATTCCATTCAATTAGAAAATCATTTATTTTCATTTTTCAACAAATTTATTGATATTTTTTCTTTATTAATTTCTAAAGTTTCAACACACATAAAAATAATAATAACAATAATTACATAGTTAATGATACGATCTTTTTTTATTGTTTTTTTTTTTTAACATTTTCCTCTCCTTATTTTAACAATGAAACAAGGCAGCAAAAAAATTTCAATTAACTTCGATTTTACCGAAGCTTACATACATATCTTCCACACTACCGCCTAGCTGAGGAAATGAAGATTGAAATACCAAATGATAGTGATGAAAATTGGAGAAACCTAGAGGAGATGCTAGACATATCGGTTCAAAAATTTAGAAATGAAACTATAAAGAACTTTTGTTTTAAAAACCAAAAGTGTTTTGATTTTCCTATGAGGACTTCGTGGCAGGAAGTGAGTGAGTTAGTGACAGTACTACTCTAGTGATAATGAAAACTGAAATAGGTGAAAAACTCCTTTGCATAAAAATTACGGACAGACTAAGTGAATCAATCTAATGTAATCAAACCTCATTGCCCAATTGATCATTTCTATATGTATTTGAGGTCTCCTCCTCCGAAGCATAGTTCTAGTGATGTAATGCAACAAATGTTCCCAAAATGTGAAAGATATAGTATAAGCAGTAGTAGTGGTAGCAGCAAATTAGTTTCTACCAAAAATTTTGAAATTTCCATTTGTTTTTTTTTTTTTTTTTTTGCTCCTGTTTCTTGTTTCATATCATATAATATCATATTTAAATTAAAATTCATTCGTTTTATTGTATTTTCGCTGGAATTTCGACGCATATAATATCTTCGGTATTTTGATCTTGTAATTCCCATTTAACTAAAACGGAAACCTATAACATAAAAGCAGTATAAGAGAATAATATTATTAAAAAATATATAGATAAATTATGGAAATAAATACCTTTGGATATGCCTTTAAAACTGGTAAGGATGCTGTATATCTATAAGTTTCATTCTTATCCAATGGACATTTAAGGCCGCTATCAACACAAGCATCAGGATTTTCCAAATGGAATGGCATTTCAATGCCTAAAACTTTGCCATGTACAACAGTTTTAACAGATTTCACTTGCTCAGCTGTTTACCAAAAATACAACAAAATCAATTAATAGTAAAATTTCTGGTAATGATTTAGAATGATGATTGCTGATTATACTTACCAAGTGCAAAATCAATTGATATGGACACAGTTGTATTACGTTTTAAAATGCATTCAGATTTTGTTGTGTCACAACCCGATATTGTCACTTTTGTAAATTTACCACTCTTGGAACCTGTAAAATAAAAGTAAAAACCTTAAATTATAGTCTCTGAAAAGCTATACATATAATAAAATCGTAGACTTTAAAATGTTTGTATGAGCATCACGTATTTCTAAAAGATAAGACGCTTTATTGTAACATTTAGCGTTTACCAGACAAAAGATTACTTCAATAGTAAAAAAGTGTCAATATACAAAGATTTACCATATAAAGATAGATGCTGCTATGCCACATATCGAATGGTTCTACTTAAAAAAGATGTAGATCTACCATAGGCAGAGTTTCATACGATTTCACAGTTTGAGCAATAGATAAAAATAACATAATTATAACATACATTTAGGGCGATCAATCTTCATCTTCTTAAACCAGAGAGGGGATTTTCTTGAAGTTTTCCACCAATCTATCTACACAGGAAGCATCAACGGATATTCACAGGATATTTAGGGATTAGGTACCATTTAAATACTAATAGTGATGACTGTCTGTACACTATTCAGCATAAAATTCATATATGAATTTCGAACCATTTTCACTAGATCCATTGGTATTCACTAATTTCTTTTTCCTGACCACTGATTAGTAACAAAAACTCGCAGCTCAGACTATAATCTGGAATATCTTTCACAATCAGTTTCTGCTTTGACTTAAATTTGCAAAACAATGTCATCAGAATCGGATGCATATTTGTTAGACTATTTCGATGGGGAACATAACTTCCCAATGCACTAGAACCTGTCGCAATGCCGCTTGTCGATCCTCATCATTAAATTTAGTTTTAGAGTAAACGTTTTTACATTCGTCGGTACCCACAAATAGAGAGGAATACGAGGAATCTGCCGGTGTCTATAAGTTCCTCTATCTGTATAAAAGCAATAACATGTTTTTTTTATCAAAGTCATTAAACATTAATAAATAATCTCAACTAATAAAAATAGATTTCAATAAGGCGTTTAACGATTAAGATTGCCTTTTAATGAAGTTGTATATGCATTATTTGTTTTGTTTATTTCATTAATACACAAAAAAATAGCAACAAAATCCTAATTAAATATTTTTCCTTACTTCAATCCAAAACAATTATTAATGGCAATGACGAATGACGTCAAATGTGGAAACATCACATCATCACTATCAAACGTTTATTTAACATTTTGTGGAGCTTGGAAAATCTATAATGCAGCTGTGATTTCTTGTGCGAGCTTTTTAGGATTTAAAGATTCACTTTCATGGAATTTTAAGCAAACGTGCTCGGCTGTAAGTCTATAATATCTTGGTTAAAGTTTGCCTAATTATCAGTCTTGTTCAAATTAGACCATCATCACAGTGGCATATCAAATAATCTGTTTTATGTTCTTTTTCATAACATAATCTACATTGATCGCTTAGTGTGCAAGTACTTCATAACTATACAATATCCTGTGCTAAGACGCCCGATACTATACCCAAGTTAGCCTTGGCATCTCTTGAATACACTTGCGAAAGCTAGAAGGCATGAAGAGTGTCACTACGCCTTCTTGTCTACTAAGCTCCTTACGTAGCGAGTTGACAACAAAACCACTATGATTCCCTGACAATCAAATATGATCAATTCATAGTTGAACAACCAGTTATCTGATCCGATCCGAACGCGAAAATGATGAGTCCTTGTAATGCAGCTTTGCTAAAAAGTAAGTGGATGTTATGTGACAGTAGCATACTCAATTTCTTCTTTTAGACATAGCTATTCATATTGCATCGATTTCGGTTTCAAAACCTAAGTGCACATGGGCCATTCAATTGCATAAGTGCCTTCTACGTCTAAGGTTTTCTTCAAAGACTTCTTTTCCAACAACAGTGTCCAGTGACAGTTTGGAAGGGTCAATCCATCATCTTTGGTTTCAATTGTTTCCATTTCCAGTTTAACCTTATTGGGATGATAACTACAAAACTATTGTATGTTGGAATTTAAATTTAAATTTAAAGCTTTATTTGTGGAATTAAGTAAAAATCTTTACTCTAGTTGAAGGAAATCGAATCGAATTGATTTTTGAGTAGAATATATCAGCATTATAAATAAGAAGAAGTTCGGATCATTTTGCACTTTAATTAATTAATTAAAATTAATAAAAGAAAGCCAACCTTTGTGCAATACTATATGTATGCATGTAAGATTTGAGTGATCACAACACAACAGTCAAGTCGCATAAGCAATATTCATCATCATGAACAGTAGCATTGTGTGTATATTTCACTTTTTATTTATTTATTATTTTATTCATTTTTGCACAATCAGTAATAGCAACAACAAAGACAACGACCCTGATACATATACTTATAATAAATACACTGATAAAATTGATGACCATCACTTATGTAAATCCTTCCCCCTCCACACGATTCCATTCCTCTCTCTTCCCATCACACTTTTGAATGCTAATTTGTTTCTTGCTCTACTTTTAAAATTCTATCCAATGATGGATGCTAAATGAATGAATTACAAACAACAACAACAGCCTAAATAATTTTACACGAATCAAAGTCAGTAAAGTAGTCTTCTCTTCTGCTTCATCACCATCTTCTTTTTATCTACATATTTATGTATGCATGTAAGAATGTACTTGTGTATGTATTTTTCTAAACTTACCACAATCGGTGAATTCCAAGCTATTGATCTCCTTGAATTGCAAAATACTCAAAAGAGCAACAAATGATAAAACTAAATATGTAGTTTTGAACATTTTGTTTATTTGTTCACTTATGTTTTTATATACTCAGTTAATGATTGCTGATAATAACGATGATGTTGATCAACAAACAAACAAAGAATCAATCAATAAACGAAATCAATCCTTCTTGGCTTAAGTTATAAATAAATAAATAATTGTTGATAAAAAAAAAAAATTTTATACAATTTCGCTTTCGTTTTCAAATTGCACAAACGCACACAGAGCACAGAACAGAGATTTGATAAACTTGTTGCTTTGTTTTACTTTGAATATGGAAGACAATCAGAATTCGATATCAGAATCAGACCAAACCAACCATAAGCACTGCTAAAAATCTACTGATTCGATTTATTCCTTGCAATGCCAAGAAAGAATAACGCCATCATATTACAAAGGCGCATATGTATGTATAAAAGAAAATGAAATAAAATAAAATAAACTAGAATAGAATAGAATAACAACAAGTGATAACAACAGTTAAACGGAATCGGAATCGTTGACAGGGCGAAAACGCGGGGAACCATTGGTAGCGACAGAAGCATAAGCACAGCAACAGCAACAAAACTACAACTATAGACTCTCTTACGAAATTGTATCCACTGGCAAAATTGTTGAGGGCTCTCTCCATAAACACTCACTCTCTGTTTAATAGTCTCTGGTCATGTCTGTCGTTCGTGCTTTTAATTGAATCTAATGAGCAAATACAGTTTGTCACAAAAGCATTCTGCATAAGGAAGTTTTTTAAAATTTGTATTGTTCAATTTGCAGTTGGATATAACTAACTCCTCTGTGGTAATACTTTTTATTGGAGGAATATGAACTAATTTCACATATTTTTTTTTTTATATCTTCAAAAAAGAATGAGGTTCTATATTTGACTCTATGTGTTTTCACCTATTTCTCCGCCAATGTGGACCGTTTTTTTTTTTTGAAATTTTGTACTCCCTTTATCACCAAGTTATAATCTGAAGAGCAGATCTCATAGAAAACGAGGGAAACCCTCAAATTTTATAGGCTTATTCAATTTTTTGTGTGTTTTCACCTATTTCTCCGTCAATTGTGGACCGATTTTGAAAATTCGTTCTTTTGTTTCAAAAGGTATTGGTGATCATATAACATTAAATTGTAATTATTATTTTACATTTCTGTCACTTCTATATGATATTTTGGGAATGGACGTCATTGGTTTCACATTGTCTTCTGAAGGGTTTAACGTTTTCCACCTTCAAAAGTTTATATAGCGAATGGCTTGAAGTACAGCCTACCATTTTCAGCCGTACCTATGGTAATAAACGCCGATAAGTTTTTGTTTCAATATTCACCATGGAACTTATCGACTTTAAATAAGAATCCCCGGGAATATCAAAAATAAGGAAAAGTTTTATTATAGTAAGAACATCAATGCTATCAAAGATTATGAATTATATAGACAGTTGATCAGTCTCCCACGAAATTGGCGGTTGGATTGGTATCCCAAAGCAGTGAGTGAACACGATTTCGTGAAAATATTGTCCAGTCTATGTATTTCAGTTTAATATTTTATTCGAATTTCAGCCTATTTAGTAATTCATGATGAATTTCATGGTTGAGCTAATGTTCTAAACATCTAGGCATGAATTCCACCAATTTCTAATATACATGTACCTCTTTCGAATAGGATTTTCACTTGTTTTTTCAAATTTGTTAAAGTCTTCAGCTGGCGCTATTGCTTTGTTACAATATCACGTATAGGCACTCGTCAGATAGATTATCAAAAATGTTCAAAAGGGGGTTTATTTCAGAGGGTTCTGTGATGACATCCTAGACATTATTAATTTTTATATTGTTTGGGCTTTTTACGGGATTACAAAATTAAAGTGCTTTTCATTGCGATTTAAGCGAGGTCATTAATGTTGTTAAGAAGCCTACGTACATTTGTAGACGTGTAGGTTTAATTTCCATTCATAGGTGATTTATTTTAAGTATTGATATAAAAGGCATACAAATGGATTTTATTTTAGATTAGTGTCTAGATGTCTGTAATTTGTCCTCTCATTATATAAAGAAAAGAGAGAAACACAATACTTTTGTGACTCACTGTAAGCAAACGCAAATAAAGAAGATGCAAATGCACAGTAAAAGGTAAAGCTGAAATGTGGATTCAGGCTGCGAAGAAAGGAGAACTATGCGTGTGGGTGGGTATGTGTGCGTGCATTCATACAATACTCATGCATGAACTGTGTGTAGGCGTATGTGAATTTATTCTTCTTATTTTCTCGTTCGTTCATCGATTATTAAATCTTTTATGCCTTCTTTCAATTGTAACTGTGCTTTGTTTATGAAACTATTCTTTTCTTTCTTTATTTATGTTTTTGAGTATTCCAAAATCATCTAAATTTATGATTATCATTAATATAGTACGTATATACATAAGTATACATTCTTATCTATACTGTTTGCACATAGTTTTGGGTTGAGTAAATCACCCAGGTGTAGAATTTGATCTATATTTTAGTTTTGATTGCTTTTCTTTTTATTATTTGTATATACTTGACACGCGACCCGATTAAGTATAAACTTAGAACCATGTACTTCCACACTTACTTACTTTTGTATATGTATGTATGTGTTTCTCGGAAACCACACAGTATACATATGCATTATATAGCACAGTCATGCAGTACATATTGGCATTATCATATTGTCGTGTTCAATCGATATAACCATGCCAGTCCATCTGTCTCTGCGGGAAACTAGCCTACAATATTTAGAAATTATTTTGTACATAATCTTCTCTTTACTTGGATACCTTATAAGCCCTGCTATTTTGTCAGAGTGACCCTCCCTCTACCGAATCCTCCATGGACTACCTTATAAGCCCTGCTATTTTGTCAGAGTGACCCTCCCTCTACCGAATCCTCCATGGACTACCTTGAAAACTTTATTCACGCATTTGCTTTTTTTAATTCAATATCCGTAAATCAAGTAACATTACCAGAAACTTAAAGGCTCCATTCCAAATATGTGGATAATCTCCTCACGCATAGAGCTCCACATAGAGCATACACACCGGAAATACTTGAATGTACTGTCCTCTGAATTCAATACATACACATTATGTATGTTACTAACATAGCCACCATATACACAAAACGTGAAATGCGATTGCCAGACTCAAAACTCCAGCCGCCATTTAGAAAGCATACCCACCAAATAATGCGATCATTCAAATATGCAGATAAACACACCAGAAAAGGAGCTGAAAAAATCCTCACTGGATCGGAACCATTCTGTGGGCTTGATGATAAATCGCACAAATATTGGGTAGACACCAAAATTATTAGAGCAACGGAAACCATCATGCCTTCTAGATCTCACAAAAAAAGAAATACTGGGACTAACACTGAAATGTAATAGTGTAGTCTCAGGCTTCTTAACAGGACATTGCGGAGTTATGAAACATCTATGTACATAATATGCGGATTAACCGAAACGACCAATGTAAAGTATGTAATGAAGCAGGCGAACATTTACTATGCCACTGTGTGGACTTAATTTTGCACTTTTTGATGATTACCAAAATCTCGGAGGTATGCTTAAGGGCACAATAGGCCCACTCTTGCCGCAGTGACGAGGTATAGTAGACCCCGCCCTTCCTTCAATCTAATAATAGATATTGAAACTTATGTATGGTTGCACATTGTTCTCGTTTTTAAGGTAAGCCCCTTTCTTACTTCAGTGCATTAAAAAATTGGATCGATCAACCTGATCCGATCCGGATTCTGTGCATACAAACAAAAATTTATTTATTGGTCCATTTTTTTCACAAAACCTTTAATTTGCCAAAAAATTAGAAAGTCATAGATATATTAAAGTGATAAAACGTAGTTTAATAATTGGAGCTTTCTTGGTTTTTGTAAGTGGACTACACGTCTCCTTGAATTCTTGTTCCGACAAATTATCTGCTTCAAAGTTTAAAAAATCTGGCGGTTAACTAGAGTTTAGAAGTATGTATAGTAAATGACGAAATGACTGATCAAGTACGTAAGTACATACATATGGATGATCTCATATGAGATCAATATTACATCTCTGAGACATGTGTCGGAACAATTCCTTACATCTCCATCAAACATCATTATAAGATTTCTGTGCCATGGTTCTTTGTGTTACAAATATCACGACGAAATAATAATACTCATTCGCATTAGTGTGATAAGAACAATATATGTACGTACTACTCGTAACAACGTGAACAAAACTGCACTGTCAGTTTGACGAGGAGAGTTCATTGAATTGCTTTTGAAAATAAACCACTTTCTTAACTTCCGTATTTCTTTCTTAATTTGATGAATATTTAATATACATTTCAAAATTTTAATGAATCATGTTTATCGTGTTCATTACATTGCTTAATTCAATCATCATCAGTACTATGATGATGATGATGGTGATAATCTATTTTTAACTGATAACAACACACAATTGAACTACGCTTGGCTATAGCCATCGGGGTTTAGACTGACAGACAGTCACTTTGTCACGACGCAAATGCATTTGATGAAATATCGTATTACAAGACAACAAGGTCAAATGTTAAATCAAATCTTAATTAAATTAATAGACCATTTATGTATATACCAAGTACATATAGTGAGAATAGGTAGTAGGTATTATCATTTTGTTCTGGTTTGTAATTGAATTTTATTAAGTAGATCTCTAACTTACATATATGAAATTACCATTCTGTCAATTGGGAAATACGCTGTTGAATTCGTACCACATTACCTTTCGTCGAAGCGGAAGAATATTTTAAAGATCAACTCGTATTAGTTTAGTTGGTATAATTTTATTTAAATTGTCCAATGTCTTCTTTTTGTAAAAGGTTCGTGAAAAAATAAAAACTCGTCTCGTCGAGCTGATCAAGAATGTATGTATGTACATACTTTATGGGGTCTCCGATGTCTCCTTCTGTCCGTTACAAACTTCATGACAAATATGACATGAAGAGTACAATGAACAAATATCATATTTCACGATTGCAAAGTGGCATATTGTTGTTCTTGTTCCTTTGGTTATTTTATTTAAAATTAACTTCGTAAAGAAAGACGTATGTAAAAACGTTTGCTTCACGAAATCTCTCTAGTTTAAATAAATGAGACGAAACAAATGAATGTTGGAAAACGTTAAGTTTTTGCTCATCTCTACTGCTATTTCTATTGTCACGTTCAACACTGAACACCAACATTATTTATCGATAACGCAAAACTATTAAAAGAAATTGCATGAAACTATTGGTACAAATAGAATTTGTATTCAATAAGAATATTTAAGAAACTTAGTTAACTATATAATACATAATTTATCACGTTCAACATCGTAAGTGTAAAGTTTTATAATTAAATTGATTTTGATATGTATTCATATGGGCATTGTTTGTAGATGAGAGAAAGCATTAATGCAGGAAATAAAGAAAAATGCAAACGATGGAGAGAATCTTTAAAAAATGATCCCTTAAAGCTAAAAACCTACCAATTAAAAAACAAGGAGAGAACGCAGAATAATAGAAACAAGTGGAAAAAATTGGCTGACAAGAAGATGATTGAGCGGAAGAAAGAAATGGATCGAATGCGCCAAAGAAGAAGTCGGGAGAAAAAAAAGGAAACTCAAAACAGTCCTTCGGAGCACTACAAATGTAAACAAATGTTGGCTAACGCAATAAAAAAAGTAGAGGATGCATTGCCAAGGGACACAACAACAAAATTAAAAGTTCTTGAAATTTTGAACAAAAAATATGCAAATTCCAATAAACTAAAAGAATATTTGTTATAGGTATCCACAAACTGCACAGCTTGCCGAATAGAAGCAGCTTGGACTGCATATTCTTTAAAAAGAAAACTACTACTATGTTTCATTGATATAAAAAAAAAAAAAAAAAAAACAAATACATATACAGTTTTATTTCAAAATAGTTAATTGTTCAATTATCACGTTCGACACGTCAGTTTCAGACCAGCTTAAAAATGGAATTAAAAGTAGAAAGAAGTTTATCTTCGACTAGGCCGAAGCTTCACGCTTACCCTACATACCTGCATACCTCCTGAGCACACAGAAATATTACATTATTGACTTGACTTATGTTTAGAGTAGAGTCAGTATACATCACTGCGTTTTAACACGGATCACAAACTTGTAGTGCCCAAATTTCAAATTAAAAAAAAAAAACCAAAAAGTTTTCAGTTCTCTATATCAAAAACTAAGGCACCAGTTTGCGTACATATATACGGATGGCTTAATCAATTCGTCTCGTCGAGCTGATCAAGAATATATATACATTATGTGGTCTCCGATTTCTGGTAAAGACCTTTGAAATTAACTAAGGATATGCACTTCCACTTCCCCGCCTTACATACAGGCATCACAATGGGCTCACAAGCTTATGGGTGAAGTCTATGACAAGCAAGCTGCATATCCTATTCCTTTCTTGATACAAGATATGAAATTTTCCATGATTGATTGATCCAACTAGTCCTCTTTTAGCAATCTCACATCTTCTAAGAATGAGATAGCTCATCAGTCGGAAAACAAATCTAAATCTAAGTAACAAGCTGTTACTGTACATGCTGAAGACGGTATAGGTCTACGGTATACAGCTTTGTGGCACTGCATCCAGCAAAAATCTGAAAATTATTCAGTGCTTCCAATCCAAACTGCTCGAGGCGGTGACTTACACATCTCACAGTTGGAGATTTATGGTAATCAACCTGCTGAATAATAGCGTCGCCTAAAAAGGCAATACCTTCACCGATGACTTTCTAACCAGAAAAAAATTTTAAAAATAATATATAATGTTCTAGTCCATTCAAAATCGTCTACTGTAGTACATATATGGAGAAGAGGCAAAAAATGGTTGATTGATTTTTTTTCTTTTTCTTTATTTTATTTAAGTTTTATTTTTTAATTTTGTTTTCCACTTTTTACTTATTTACAGTCATGATATAGACATACATATATTACATATATATATGTGTGTGGGTGCAACAAAATTGAATTTAAAATTAACCACTATGTTGTTCTTATAATAATATTAATATTAATAAAAGTTATTGACATTATACACTTGTTTTCTTTTGTTTGTTTTAAAAATTAATAAGATCAAATAAAAAGGTAACTAAAAAGTGTGACTTCACGAATTTCATCTTTTTTTTCATTTTTTGTTGGTTCGATAATTAAACGATTAAATATATATATAGAAAATGTGTATATGATTATTCAAATTATTTCGAAAGTATTAAACTTGAAGCAATGAAAAAATTTCATTAAAAATTATAGCTTTCTTCATGAAGATTTTTTGTTAGTTAAAAATGTGACTTTTTTATTTTTAAAAAGAAATTATTTATATTAAAGGAAACTTTTTTTTTGTTTTTCGAAAATGTTATTAAAATATATATGTATATACTAATATATGAATATGGGTGTAAATATTAAATATGTAAATATTTTCCATGTGTTTTTGTTTTGTTTGTTTTAAACTTAAATTTAAGATATTTTTTTAAACTTTCAAACTTAATAATAATAAAATAAAACTAAGGATATAAGATTATTTTCTGGATACTTTTAAATACTTAACGTAAAAAAGCAAAACTAAAAAATTATATATATAAAAAAAAAAACTATATATATGTTATATGAATCCTTTTTTCTGGATATGCTAAACTTGTTGTTTTAATAATAATTTCATAATTATTTTGTTGTTGGTTGGTTTATGTTGTTTATGTTATTTATACGTAAATAAAAATTCAAAGCTTACAAATTAAAATATTATTGGTTAAACCCACAAGCTTTCTTTCTTTCTCTCTGTCTGACATCCTGGCTCCAGAAATCTATCCAAAAACAAGATTAAAAAGCTGGCATCTTTTTAGTCTCAATTAAAAAAAAAAGAAAGCATTTGTGAGAAAACGTTTCTCCTCCCTCCATCCTTCCTTTACTGGGTCGCTCCAACTTCATCTCCAGTTCTCATTCACATTCACATACACTGAGCAGCCATGTCATTGGTATCAATACCCAACATGGCGAGCTCTTCAAGATCACTTTCAGTTGGTGGTGATGTCATTCGCTCAGGAGAATCTTCAAATTCTTCATCAGCAGTTTTTTCTGTTGTTGGTAATGGAGGCGATGATTGTGGCATAGGTATGTCAGTTGGCAAAAAGACATGAGTAGAGACAACAGGAACAGTTGGAGCAACATCAGGTGTTGAAGGAGATGGTTCTACCACAACCACTTTATCAATACTATCGATTTTCTTTTGACCATTGGCTACAAGAATAGATTCAGATTTTTGATTTTCATTTTCTTCTTCGTGGTCTTCATCTGAGCAAATGTCCATGGCAGTTTGCTCTACTAAGGCAATTGTGTCACGATTCAATAATAATTTTGCAGCTGGAGTAGTTGTATGATGAGGAGAATCAAGTATGGAGGGTTGGGGTTGGTCTCTTATATCTAATGAACTTACGGACGTTGTTGGCGATGACACTGTTACCGACACGCTTGCTGCTGAAGTTTGTTGTTGTTGTTCTTCCTGCTGTTGTTGTTGTTGTTTTTGTTGTAGCTGCTGTTGTTGTTGTATCATAACCATATGTATGCCTTGTTTTGCTAGATATGCCATCTGACTTGCGTGCTCATCTTGTCTTAATTCAAAATCATTCATTTGTTCTGTTACCAATGCACCAACAACAGATTCCATTGGCGTTGTTGCTACAACTGGTGTTAAGGTTGTTGTCATCAATTTCATCGGTGAGGTAGCTGCTGCTTTTGGTAGGTTATGCTCGTTGTGATCAGTGACTTCATCAGATTCATCCGGTTTATCAGAAGGGAATATGATATCAAGAGCCTCAGCTAAATCTGATGGTAGTTCACGTTGTGGTGCCGATTCGGCATTAAGTGGCAGTGGTACATGGTCTTTATCGCTTTCATCAATACCAGGTGGCAAGACATCAGCATCACCAGTCTCTTCAGCAGAACCATTGGCATCGTCATCATCGTTAGAATTGGATCCAGTGATATTATCTCCTTTGTTGTTACTATCAGCATTTTGTTTAATATTATTATTATTACTTGATCTTTTGGATTTACCGTCACGACGTTCAGATGTTTCTGGGAACGGTGGCGGTGGTGGTGGTGGTGGACCATGTGTTATCAAATTTGCAAATTGTACAGGATCTGGCATTAGTTCATCATAATCGATCATCATTCCAGCTTCAGGATGAAATGGTGGCGCATTACCATAAACATCTTCCATCATAGCCATTTGGATTTGAGCTGCAGTTGGTCTTGTTGGACGCTGCTGTTGTTGATCTCCATTCTCTTGTTCAGTACCATTAACACATTGCTGTTGTGATTCATTGCCGACGCCGCCTCCCACTTGCCCAACCCCAGTAGCTGTTGCACCAACAGTTCCAGCAGCGGCTGCCGCTGCTTCGCTAGTTTGTTTTTTGAACACTGGCATTTTACCAATAAATGGCAATTTCTTACCGGTGGCAGCTGCTGGTGCTGAGTTGCTACTATTGCTGTTACTTGGTTTAATTGTTTTAGAGGCTTCCTTTTTGGATTTGGTATCAATTGGCTTGCTGTTGCGCGGACGAAATTCGGAATGTCTAACTACTGGTTTTTCAACTCGTCCACCACCATTTCCACTAGCAGCAACACTACGACTAATACCATGACTGATTGAACCTGAACGAGAGCGTGTCCTTGAACGTGAGGAGCGGCGACGACGATTATCACGTGAACGACTACGACGGTTGCGTGGCGAACGTGTACGTCGTCTGCGACCGCGGCTGCGTGAACGTGTGCGACTGCGGCGACTACTAAAACCACCACTAAAGCCACCACCCCGTCTGTAGCCATTGTTAGCGGCAGCATTACGGTAGTCACCACCTCCACCACGTCCGCGGCTGCGACTGCGTGTCATACTGCGCCTGCTTTGTGTTAATGGACTACGTGAGCGCCGCGTCGTCGAACGTTTATTATATGATGATTTGTCATCATTGAACGCATTATAGCGTACTGAGGAGGAAGAGGCATTACTTGTTGCATTTACACCACCATCTCCATCACCGCCACCACCACGCTTGTGTTTAAGTTTACCTTTTAATTGCTCTAACAATTTCTTTTCACTTTCACTTATCACTGGCTGCACAGTGTTCCATTGCTGTTGTGAACCACTTGCCTTATTATTACCAACACCATCATCATCATTCTTCGATGGTGCCATTGATGATTGTGACTGTGGTACATTTGATGGTTTAATACCTTCTTGTGCAACTGTCCAACGACCAATACGCCCAGAATTATTTGTTCCTGCCGCTCCTACTGATGATTGTGTTGTACCACCACCAACAACATTAGCATTTGTGTTTTCCATTTGCTTACGCGACATTTCCAATGGTGTTGCTTGATCTACACGTAACTTCTTTGGTTGTTTGTTTGCATTCTCTTCATCAGATGTTGAGCTATCGTTTGACGATGACGATGTTGTTGTTGTCGTTGCGGCGCCAGTCATTCCTGATACTACCGCTGCTACTGAAGAATTCTTTTTGTTCTTTTTTGAATGTTTTTTATTTTTCTTCTTCTTCTCTTTTTTGTCAGCACTATAAAAAAAAATTAATGTGTGGATGTGTGATAAGAATGAGACTTATCATTATATCTGCATGAACGACAGAATAAGATTATAATACAAACCTCTTCCTGCTTCGCTTCTTTGATGGCGATTTTTCCTCTTCTTTTTTAATTTTATTCTGTTGTTTCTCATGTTCCGATATTATATGAGCTTCAAGGGCAGTTTGACGATCTTTGGCCCAACGTGTCTCATAATCTGGAGTATGTTTAATGAATACCTAAAATCATAAAAAACAATCATACATTTAATGAAATCCTGATATTTTTGAACAATATAATAATAGATTTCTCCTTACCTCATATCTTTGGGAATGTGTTTGTGATTTTAAATGTGCTGAAGCACAATGCAAATCCCCAATCCAAAAATTGCATAGTTTACAAAACCAAGCCGATGATGGCACTAAAAATTCCATGCCACGTACAGGTACCCGTTTAATAGGTGCATCTGCATATACCGGAAATGGCTGGAAAACCCAAACAAATTAAAGCAAATTAGATAAAATATTATTTCTAAAGTGCAACTAAAGGAACATTAGCATCAATATCGAAAACGCTACTTGTAATATTGCTGTGCCTGAAATAATTGGGATATTTGGATGATACTTTGGATTCTATAGAAAGCTATAATTTACAGATGCTAAAATATTGGATATTGTATAAATAATGAATAAAACTCAGTTGATGTTCACTCTCCATACAACCTTAAAGACCAATAAAATTTATACCATTTTATAGGAAATTGTCTGGGGGCTTTGAAAGAGTTGTGACATATCATATCATACACATATATAGTCCAACTTTCATAATTCTAATTTTCTCTGACTCGAACAGTTGATCGATCATCT
Source organism: Amiota albilabris (assembly GCA_037040105.1). Classification (NCBI taxonomy): domain Eukaryota; kingdom Metazoa; phylum Arthropoda; class Insecta; order Diptera; family Drosophilidae; genus Amiota; species Amiota albilabris. The sequence continues at coordinate 65,884 of JBANCV010000025.1, forward strand.
AAAAGACTTGCTCTTGACCATGTGTTGTCATTTATAATTTAAAATTGTTCTATCGAAGTATGTATAATCTTAAAGGAAGCATTAAAGAGTTTAAGTTTGGAAGCAAACAACAAAAAACATGACACCAAATATATGGTCTCATAATATGATATATATAATATATTATATGTATGCATATATATACGAAAAACATGAGATATAGACGATTTTGTCAATACTCTACATGGGACAGTGAAGATGACAACATTCCTTTAATTTTCTTGACTAACCTTAATAATCAAACTACCTGTTGATTTCAGAAGACTTGACAGTTTTTTGTTAAGCATTTGCCTAGGTCATACTAAATTAACCCAAGGACACTTGTGCTTCCCATCACCACCTGACCCATTGTGTTCCTGCACCGATAGCTCAAGTACCGAACATTTTCTTCTGGAATGCCCTAAAACCCAACCAATATGTAGTTTACATTTTTCAAACAAAGATCACCTTTCCATTCCTTCCAATCCTACGTCACATATTAATTTAATATTTTAAACTCTTTTTGCAATTCTTAAAAACATCTCAGCCAATGTATCTTTTTTTTTTTTTATTATTTCTAATCTTTTATTTATTATTATATTATATTATTATGAGTATATTTAGCTTTGTTTATTTTTTGTTATTACCAATATTTACTATTAATTACATTAATTTTCTTATATACAGCTTTCCGAGCTGAGGACCTTTGTCGCTATTGCTCATAAAATATCTACGTTATAATTTTATTATTATAGTCCTAGTTTCCTTTAAATAAATAAATAAATAAGTACATACAGATATGTAAATTTAAGCATGTATTAAACAATAAATAATAATATTATATTTGTACCATTTCAATTCAGTTATCATTATTTTTTTTAAATAGTAATGAGATTTAAGAGAGTCTGGTGCAGAGGAAAGGTTTCTTTTGTTTTGTTTTGTTTTACTTACATCATGATCAATATGTAAATGCCATGGCGTTTCAACAGTCTCTTGATCCATATGTTCTTTTGAATGTAAATGATTCAAAAAATCTCTAGCTGATTTTGGAAAAACATTACACATAGAACACCAATGTTGTTCAGGATCGAAAAATATATAATTAAACACTGGCGTTGCACTGAAAAAAAATAAAATAATAATAAGAATAAATATATATATGTACATAGATTATATTAACTAATATACATAAGAAGCTTAAAAATTAGAGATCAATTGAATTTTCCTGTTAGTAGTACAAAGATTGTATTCATTGTGAGACACATCATAAAATCTTGGTTGAACATCAACTCTGATGATTTCGATTTGCCAATCTAACAGACACAAATGGTATTGTAAATTGCAAAACTAGGATGAATCAAGCAATCAGGTTCTCCAAGAAACGCAAGGACTATTAACAGTCTGATTCGAAAATGCGATTCCATTGACGAAGAAGCAATTGTCGATACTCAACTCAAAATTAATATAATGATATTAGTTGATAATATAGTCATAATCATCTTGGACGTAGTAAAAACAAATAAAATTACAATATGCAAAAATATACTGTAGATTCTATTTTGCTTTTTCTACTGCATTGAAAACTAGCTCATATCACCGTTTGTCAGTCAACTATACCTAGAATGCAATTTGTATTTATTTATTTTCTTTCATTATTATTAAATGTTAGAACAAAAGGTTTCTAATATGTGAGTGAGCGTCTACTGTATACCTATGTATGTATGTATATTTTTATATTACGAAAACACTTACCCTTTATTGGCTGGTAATGTTGCTAATGCGGCAGCTGCCTTGCTGCGTAATTTTGATTTCATCGATTTTATAACGCGATTCTTTAAACGAGTTGGGCTATCATCATTACCGTTATCGGTGTCTTCGGATGTTGATTCACTTCCAGAGCCAGAAGCCGTTGTATCCGAATCACTTGCTGATGAAGTACTATCAACTGAACTATCGCTTGTTGATGAATTTTTGGGTTTTCCTTCACCATCATCAGCAATAGCTGCTTCATCAATATCTGCTAAACGATCACATTGATTGGGAGTTGATTTTGGTGTACTTGGACCAGTGATTTCTTTTTTATTATTATTGAAATTATTATGTGATTCTTGATTAGAATCATCTTGATCATCGTTATCATTAGTTTTATGAATGCTATTATCATTGTCGTCATCATCGTCGTCATCATCATCATCGTCGTCATCGTCTTCATCATCATCACGTATAATACCATTTAACATATCAATAACATTCTCAATGGTATCCACTTTCTTTTTAATTTGTGACTATAATAGAATTTTTCATAAATATAAATAAAAACCAAAAAGAAGGGTATCTTCGACTATGCCGAAGATGGAATACTCTTCACGCCGCCCCTAGAAAACGTTTTTTGTATGGGAGCTATACAATCCAACAATCCTAGGATCTTAAAATTTAAATGATTGATGAATATGAATTAGAAACTTATTTTGTCCAAAATTAAAAGATTGTAGCATAAAAAACAAAATAGTTTTTCTAATAAGAACATGAATTTGAGTAGGGGGCTTGTATGAGAGGTATCCCTCCTGATAATTCGAGGGTCTTGAAGTTTTACTGGCTTATGTATATGGGTCAAACACTTGCAATTTTAAAATTTTAATTTGATAGCACAAAAAAAAAAAATAAGACAATGAGTTTGAGTAGGGGGTTTGTATGGGAGGTACCTTTCCTTCACTACGTGAAGAGTATAATAAGATAACAATTTATTAAAATTAAATAATTTCATTATTTGTTGCTGCTGCTTACCTGTAAACGATCATTTTCAACAATGAAACTTTGTGTTATGGGAGATGCTGGTGGACTGCCTGCTGTTAGATCCAAGCGTTGATCCTTAAGCACTTTCAATTCATGACGCAGCAATGACACTTTCTTAATATAATTTAAACGTTGCTTTTTTAATTCATCACGTTGATTTTCAGCTTCTTGAGCAACAGCTATACACATTATGAATTATTTTGTTGAGTTGATTTTGATCGTTCAGAATCCGTTGGGATCAGTTCAGTTGAGATCATTTGAATTTATTTCAATTAAGTCAGATCAGTAATTGGTGTAAGCAAAACATATATGCACATAGATTTGAAAATAAAGAAAAAAAGATATATATTAATTGTTATAAGTTCAGTTTTTGAAATTGCATTCAAAATTTCATTTACAAAATGCTTTTAAAGTGCATTTCACTTAGTTAGTTACGCTGCTGCCTTTTGTTTTTCTCACTCTCTCTCATTGTTTGTATCTCTCTCTCTCTCTCTTTATCTCTATGTCTCACAATCTTTGTCTATATTTATATATATTTTTGTTAGTCACATATAGTGTATAACGAGACACAATGAATGAACGAACGAACAACAATAAGGGCCCGGCGAGCCCGTTCCAATAAGATCCGTAAATTGTTTATATGCAGATGATGCAGTGATGATATTCGTACACATACGTAGATGGAGGTTGTAAGTGGTGGTTGGTTGGTGGGTGTTTATTTGTAATTTCTTTATTTGTTGTATAACACAATCAAGCAAATCAGATCAGATTGAATTAAATTCAGGAGACCATTCAGGGATATCGTATCATATTAGATTTTATGAAGTCTTGCAATTTCAAAATCACCATCATAATCAGTTAGAAGAATTGTTGAATCCAGTTGAGAGTGAATCAATCCACTAAGTATTATAGTCATTTATCCATGTTTATACATAATATATGATATTATGTATATAATCTCCAATGAAGACGAATAAGACCAGTACAATGAAAACATTTTACAATCAATCAGTCAATCAATCCATCATGTGACATGCAGAAACTTAATGCATGAGGCACATTTATTGGTCCAGTTAGAATATATTGTTGTAGGATTATTTGTGTACATATTTTTTTTTTTTATAGATTAAAGGTAAAGAGTTGTAGAAGTTGTAATCGTCATAATGTGAATTAAATTTGCGGGCACTAATATATTTACGTACAGGAGGTTAGTAATACGTACAACGACGTACAACGTACACAACAACATCACAATAAACACGTACAAATATGAACGTGTGTGTAATAAGAATATAATAATAATAAAGATACAATTATGTGAGAGTTTATCATATGAAAGAGAATTGAAATTTCAAATCATTTACATACCGTCTTGCTTAGAAGTAGCAGCTGTAGCATTATTATTATTACTACTAGTATCCGTTGGTTGTGTGTCTGATTGTTGTTCATTTGCTTCTACTTGTAATGATGATGATGTTGCTGAATGTTGCTGATCTGCTTGTTGTTGCCTTTGCATTGATGTTGGTACATGAGTGCTGTTGCTATTATCTACTGGTGGCAAGAGACTTGATCGAGTGTCTAGCATTTGTTGGTGCTGTGGTTGTTGTGTTAGCGATATATTATGTGGTATCCAAACTTGTTGGCCATATTCTATAGTATAATATAGCATGGTTAGTTAGTTACAAATTATAAAGCCTAATTTAATACAAATATGATTACCATTAATACCCCATGTTCCCGATGGTTGTCCATATGCAGCAGCAGCATTAAAATCCTGTTGGCCTGGTGCCCCTTGCATGCCGTATGTGGATGTTGTTGCAAACGATGCTGCTGCATGTGGTGGCATTCCATATTGATGATTTCCATAGACAGGATTACCATAGGATTGACCATACATTTGCGGACCCATAACACCATATGGTGGTATGGCTGCATTTGCATGATGTCGCATCGGTGGCTGTTGATGCATACGTGACGATTGTGATGATGTTGGTAATGGTGGTGGTGTTGATGGTTTTCTTTTTGGAGACCAATGTCGCCTTGGTGAAACACTACGTGAACGAGAACTACTTCCACCACCACGTCCACGTCCTCCACCACCACCACCGCGATAGCGGTCTCGGCGACCAAGACCACCACCACGTCGATTGGGTGGAGAACGTCTTCGATGATCTGGTGTCCGCCGCCTATTATCATACCGACGTCGATGGTGATGATCTGGCGGTGGTGAGTAATAACGACTGCGCGCTCGTGTCGATGGCGAACGACGCCTACGATGCGGCGGTGGCGACGGAGAACGTACATTTCGTGAAGTTGAACGACGTCGCGACGATGATTTCCGCCTCTCATTCCCTCCACCCCCGTTGGGCGGACTTTGTACTCGTGGTGGCGGTGGTGTACGACGTCCGCTTGCAAATTTCGTGCCATTGTTTGTTGAGTCTTTATCTAATTTTGGCATTTGCGTGCTTTTCGAATCTGTACAATTAAAACAATCATTTTCTAAATGAAAATACAATAAGTAACACAGCACAACTGGTATAATAATTTCATATATATGTTACCCTTAATAAGCATAAGTAGATAATTACCATACTCATAGAAATCTGCACCTGGCGGCCCTGGCGGCAATTCTGTTGAATTGCCTAGACGCCTGTCAGTCGGCTGTTTTAAGACGAATTCTTCGTCCATGATTGTTGTGTTTGATAAAACAATTCAGTTTAATTTAGTTTTCTATATTAAATTGCGTTTATATTATAGCAATAAATTTTGCCGGTCACTTTCGTCTTCTGTTACTCTCTGTCCCACTTTTTTCTTCCGTACGTTTTATCTATCAAAGATTAATATTGGCGGGTCGGCATTTGTTGGCGGCAGCGTCCTTCTTTCCTTTCTTTTCTTCCTATTAGGAATTACGTATTTGTATTAATCTACGTAAGCGTGTGAGTGCCAATGAAGCCGATGATAATAACTGTGAGTGGTATCCTACTCTTATTTATCAGGGTCGTCGACGTTTTCTGACAACAATTACTACGCTCACTAGCTCAATCGTAGAAACTTCGCCTTGGCAACAGCTGGCGGCTTTGTAGAAAAAAAAAATAAAGTAAAATTAATTTTAGCTTCTCTCAAATTTCTGTAAACGTTTACACAACAACAAAACACGCTACACTTTGATGAGGGTCACTACTACACAACTACCACTTACCGCTCACTTTATTGTAATGTAATGCGGTTTTCTTATGATATTTTATTCTAATTGTTTTTAATGCAAAAAAACCTAAAAATATATACATAGACTTATATATAAATGCATACCACTATTTCTTTTTTTTTTGCACGCCACGAATTTAGTTAAGCATCTAAATTTTAGCTGGTTATGTGCAAAAGAAGATCGGAACAAAATGGGAAATTGAACATAGAAAGTTCTCTTTTTCTCACCTCTAATACGCTTCCAACACAAGTAGAGTTGTTTCGAATGTGACTTATAGATGATATTTAATACAAAGCAACGAAAAAAATTGAATTTAATTTTTAATAAACAATCATATTTAATTAAATAATCTCATTAGAATATTGTGTATGTTTATTTGTTGCTAAGAATAAAAATTTGCGTTCCATCTCAGAATCGGTTATTGTTTCGTGAAATTTCCATTTGGTTCCATCTCTATGACCGATAACAACATATAGTTTCGATAACGATAAATCAATCAACGCATCGATACCCATCAACATCTTCATTCACACAATTCACTTGTAAAATGCCAAAAGAGAGCTTGTGAGAGAAGTGGGAGAATATTGTGTGTTTTGTTTGCAAACTTCTAACTAGTTTAATATTAGTGTTTATAAAAAAATTTTTTTTTTGTAATAATCACCGGTTACTTATACATATATGTCAAATATTTTTTATGAATTAGTAGAAAACATAATAAGTTGTTAATATGGCTGATGAAAATAATAGCAACATTTGCAATAATCCCGAGAATAATGTTTACGGGCTCATTACAAAGTTTTGCGAGAGTATTTCGCATGATATCAGCGGCTGTGGATATCAGAATGATACAGATGTGCCAAAATTTCGGAGTTTGGCCTATGAAATCCTGCTTACCAAATATCCCATCGATAAAACGTCACCACCAAAGGTAAAAGATGAACTTCAAAAGCAGATTTGTATTGCTCAACTTGATATGCGTTTTGATGGTTATGGAGATCGAAAAACACCAAAAGTAGATCGTTATGAGGCTTTAACTCAAGTCGAAGAATTGTACAATCGTGTAGGAGGACAACAAATGGCACCATATGATGGTCTTCTCTTCATGATGCTTAAACTCACTGAAACTGAGTCAAAACCAACGAAAATTTCGAGAAAACCACAATATTTTGATACCCATATATTAATATCGCCATTGCAAAATAATCAATTCATCCCGCAAAAAAAATATGATTCTTATTTGAATGTTGAAAAGGTTGAACCGAAATCAAACTATTTTGAAAAAAACTCAATCAATGCCATGAAAATGGAAAATAAATTAAAAAATAAAGATATCCTTTCTCCTAAATTTCCCATACCAATAAAACGAGAAAGTTTTCAACAATGGGTTAGCAAAGAAGCCCCAATAATTTTAAATAAAAAACCAGAAACTGGTCCAGCACCACCATCATCCACAAAGTTAAACAATGATGATGGATTACTTAAAAAACATAAAGATCAGCACAGTGAAGATAAATATAAAAACAAACGATCATTAAGAGTTCTTTCAATGGAGAGTGCTGAATGTCAGGGTACTTCATATATGAGAAAATTCTTATCAGATACTAATTATTCCTGCGAACTCTTATTATATGAGGCGCAAAAAAATGGTATAAAATTGGAATTACGGCGTTTGTCAACAAAAGATTTTTTGAGCAATTTAAAGTTACTAGTAGGTGAGTGATATTAATTTTATAATTTATAATTTGATTAATATTATTGTTAATTTTCGTACATTTCAATTCAATTTTTAGTGGGCATCCAATCGGAAACATTCATACGTGATGAAGAAACCGGAAATTTTCATATATTGGAAAATACCTGTTTAAATGGAGTTGTGCCATCGGAAGTTGAGATATATGTTGAGCCATTTATAAAGTGTGGGAAATCTTTTCTAAAACTTAATAATATGATTAAGACGAGTGACATATATGCCACAGATAGTTATATTTATAAGAGTCTGTGCCGAGCTATTGATGAATATTTGAATACATTTCGTCAGTTTGTTATGTTGCAACCAGACAATAGTCTATTATCACAATTCTATAAAACTCTCAGAACAATGATGAGTCTACTGAATGCTTTGGAGGACTTATTGGAAAATATTCCAATTGGTAAATATATATCATTATCTCATGCGATATGACATGATATCATTATACTAATATTTAATAGATAATTTCTTATTAGAAAATACACAAAATAATGGAACTCCCTCATGATAACTGTCCACTCCACTCCATTTGAAACATTTAAAGCTTTTCACTTTTACATATTTTGCATTGCAGTCAAAATTCTCTGCTACGAAAAGAGTAGAATATATGTATGTATTTAAGGTATTTCCCAAATGGGAGTCTGAGAGGAAATAATTTCATTATCCATTCAAGTAATTTCGATCCTTTTTGAAAATGAAGATGATACATAATGTCACAATAAATAACCTGTAAGATATCTAGATATGACCATGACCCCGTTATTATCCTTAGTTTAGGAAAAGTTAATTTTTGGAACATCTTATTGAAAATTAAACAATATTTTTACTCTTACTCCTTTGGGATGGCTCTGCATAATGTACACCACATCACAGAAGGTATCATTACTCTCCATAAGCCTCATGAAAGATATCCTATTTGGTAGTTAGTCTGTTTTCGAAAGGAGCAGAATAAGGAAGTTTGTTCAAGATGCAAAAGTTTGGAGAGAAGCTCGTCTACATGTAAGAGATTACATACATATTTTTAAAAATTGTTGTATTAAGAAATAATTATACAAAAATTCATCATTTCTGTACAATGACACTGTTGCTATCCCGGCTCGTTTTGTTGCGCCAGCGCTCAAAAAAAATTCTATCTGTTGTCCTAATCTACATCTACATTTTGCATTCAGATAGCAGGAGGACAGCATTTATTACACAACGAAAAACAGCAGTTATAACGATATAGCAATCAACGCATCGATAGCCATCAACATGTTCAACTACGATGTCTCTTTCTGTGCATTACAAACTTCATGATAAGTTTCGCAAAGTTTTCGCACTGTCATTGGTGTTCTATCGCTTCGACTATTTTTCGAATTCGCTAGATCACATGGGGTGTCACTAGTTAAAAATACTGTGTCGCCAGCATAAGTAGCAGCTAAAGTATTTTCATCAGTTCATGTTGTCATATCTCTAGTAAATAGCTCTATCCGCTATAGTCGATCTATCGTCTTTACCTCCATAAAAACGAACGATTCAGTAAATACAACAAATAGAAGAGACTCAATCTTCCAGAATAGTCCATCTTGCCACACTCGATCAAAGTCCTGCTGTGCGTCAGAAACACAGCCGAGCAATTGAATGGTATTTAAAATGCGGTACACCTGTTCCATTATAACATGACCGTGTCTAAACCCAAACTAATGGTGGTTAGGGAGAGCACATACATATATCTGCCAAGAAGTATTCTTGCGAAAACTCTGGAGATTGTTAGCAGGAAACTTATTGATCTATATGTCTTTGAAGTACTTTCTGACTAGCCAGATTTCGGTACCATAGCGATAACTACGCACTTCCATTGTAATGAGAAGTGGTTAAATTGGATGATGGCGTTGAATAGTAGGAGAAGTAAGAGGGAGTATCCCTTGATTATGAAGGGCTTTGGCAATCTTACTGTCATATCCAGGCGCTTTGTTAGTTTTATAATTTTTTACTGCTCGTAAATCTCTGCGGGATCTAAGTTGACATTATATAAATAAATAAATATTCGTTACAAAATAACAATCATTGGGACCATTGTATTACATCCTTATAAAGGAGTCTTCGCCAAAGAGGAGTTTGTTTTAGAGGAATTCGAATGTATTATAATAACATTTAATAACATGTTATACGTATTCAATATATGTGATAAGTTTTTCCTTATAAAAACTTAAACGTTCCCTCTATTTTATTATTTTATATTATTACCATTTTTTTTTTAATTTTAAATATAATTTTTGAATTTTTTCAGATAACTACAAATCAACTGATAAGGGCATCCTCTATATTAATTATATATGGACTCGTATGAGAAAATATGCAAAAACTGAATACATCACATTGATGACCTTCTTTTTAGAACGTATGTGCCAAGTCTACTTTAAGTGAGTATGGAATGAACTAATGAACTAAATGAATGTATCAATATATGCATTGTATAATAAATCATTATTATTATTATTTAGACTTCTTCAACGTTGGTTTGTAAAAGCCAATCTTAAAGATTCTCATAAGGATCTATTCATTCAGAATGTTTTCGTTACACAAGGTGGAAAAAATTTCTTTAATAAAGAAAATAATATAAGGAAATCTGCAGTGCCATTATTTCTAATTGGTTATGAAGAAACAATAGTCACTTGTGGCAAATACACAATGCTACTGAAAAGTTTTAAACCCAATGTAAGTTAAAATTACAAATATAAATATAAGTAAAATACAATATTTTATGTAGTATATACGCAACAACAAGAACAACACAAAAAATTAAGCTTTCGGTTGAATCAAATATTACATTATTATCTCATTTCTCAAATAATGTGACACATACATATGCAATCAGTCTTTGATATTGAAGCAGAGCCATAATCTATAAGTAGTATAGAAGAAAGTAGAAACCCATGTTCGTTCCGATATGCAGAACTTCTAAATCATGTCGTCTTTGTCAAACATGTTTTGTTGTTTAATATGTTAAATTCTGCTATGAATTACGGTTCTTCTATTGCATATAAGAAGGGTCCTGTCGTTTTAATAGAAACAATGCGGGTTGTTTGCGAATATTGCACTGCTTTAAAATGAATAGATGAATCTAGGGGGCTTTATTGCTTACAAGGAGAAATAAAATTAGAAATTCTTTCTTCACCCGCATCAAAACCATTAATGAGAAATATTCGCCAACATAACAATGTTTTTTAAATTTATGAAGCAATGTTGTTAGCCATCATTCGAAATTCAGGGGAAAGTTTATTATTTAGTAGAAAGTTTGTTACCATATCGATTCGATGATCATACATTTTTGCAGATATATTTCATATCAGATCCCAAAACGCAAGCAAACATGAGGTGAAATAGTTTTTTCAAATAGCATAAAATATTCTTATCATTGTGCAGAATATTGACATGGGTTGCTCTATTATCAAGGTAACACCATTCTGCTAAGAAAATCATTAGGGTGGACCCTCTTTAGTCGATGTCGTTTCACGCCATGGGTGAAGACCGTTGCCAGGCTGTTCGGATGAGTTAAGAGTCTCTGTTGATGACAGTTGCAGCTTTTAAGAATTTATTCACGCACAGTCGGCATTCTCTAGTCCTTATGCAAGGTAGCGTTGAGCACAAACCAGGGAGCTCCAGTAATGCAACGTAGTGCCTGGCTTTGACAGGCTTGAACCCTCTCAATCTTGCTGAGATCATCGGCGCCCCATATATGTGTCGCGTAACGCTAAAAGGGGCCACTACTTGTCTGAAGATTGTCCTCTTGTTATTGTGCGACAATTAATTGGACGGCCATTGCAACCAGTCAAACCTACGCAGATTTCCATAGCAGTATGCGGTGGTGGATGTGGACTCGCCATCTGAGGCAGCCCTTACTTTCTCAGTGTTTTCGCTGCACCTCCGCTATTTTGGCTGGCCTTTTTTTTATGAAAATATACTAGTTGAAGACCTTGTAGCTAGCACTCGTATAAGTTATTCTAGATTATATATTATAAGCAATTATGTAATAAAAACGCATTCCGACCCTCTTCGAACTGTGTATCCTATCATAACCATAAATTATTTTTGACCAGTTTACATGTTTCTGTACATGTACTGTAGTGAACGTGAAGAGTATAAGAAGTAAATCATTCTTATGACATGTTGATCATTTATACATTATATCATGGAAATCGGATTAATTTTGTGACCCATTTAATATCTCTAAAACTATAGTAAATCGGGCATTCAAATTGAAAATGATAAAAGCTTTCCATTTGAGACCTTTTTTTGGTCAATTTTTAAATAAGCGAAATTGTGCAAATGGCGAACTCATTTGGAATTTGTTATTATGGAAATGTATGGTATCACCTAAATGCAGAAAATTGCCCAAATATGTCAAAGATATCGTAAATATTCTGCATTTATGTGATTCCATAGGTAGGAAAAGCCGATGTTCTTTAAAAATGTATACGTCAAATTGAGTTACCCAGTTATATATGGCTTCTGCATTGGTATGGCGATGTAAGTGCAACAGCCTAAATAAGCAAATTTTTCGAGCTCTCTGTAATCCATTTTCGTTTTATAAAGGCGCCATGTTTACAACACCAGATACCATTATTCCTACTGTTGAGAAAGAGAATATAATATATTTTTAACAATGAAACAGCACCGCAGTTGTAGTCCTTGTATCACCTATGCCTTTCACAAATATATAACGAACATTTTAAGTGGTCGTCATACCTTTCGATACATTTTCATTGTTGAGTTCTGAATATAAACACGAAGCCGGTGTTAATAGTTTTTCGATGTTTCAAGTATTGCACTCCAGTCTCTGTCCCGTTGGGGGAATATTTTTTTTCGAACGCCAGCTATGCCCCTACGCACAGCCAATGTGGGGACATAGACAAATGCTTGCACAATAGAACATCAAGTTGGTCTGGATAGGCTTAGGTGATGCAGAACTATATACTAACTCAATGCATTATGTATTGAGGGCTGAAGAGTATTCGAGTAATGGCTGGACAAGAGAAATAAAAAGAAGCTTGGTAATGAAGGGATCATGAAATTCTTTGAACCATCTTTTAATACAAAAAAATAATTTTAGCTTTATTAATAGTTGAAGTAATATGCTCGTTGAAACTCAATTTAGGGACACCTAGATTGTATGTTTTTACTATGTCAAGTTTTTGGTGTCTGAATGTAAAATTTATATTCGAATATGTCTGAGTATATCTAGTTTAAATCTGTGAAAGTGAAACATAAAATTAATGTATCTTTTTTATTATTCTTTAGCATCCACTGTTCGATGTCGAATGTCCTGAGGTGAAAGTCTGCTTTAGTATAGATGATTTGGAGGCGACAAAAAAAGATTGGGCAGAATATAGGAAAAAAGCCCAAGTACATTGTAAAATTGTTAATATGCAAACAATTTTTAATGAACGTAAAGCTTTAAAAGAACAAATCAAGAAAAAAGTTTTACAACGGCATGAAGAGCGTTTAGCAGCTTGGAAGGAAAAACATAGAAATGAACAACGAAAGCAACAAAGCATGATAAATATTTGGCGTAAGCAAAGAGAAGATGATTTGCAAATGAAATTAAAAGAACGTCAAGAGAAAATTGTTCAAGAAATGTGCGTGCAACGTGAATTGAATTTATTGGAAGAACACATGCTTTTAAAGAAGAATTTACATTTACGAAACCGAATTGAGTACCTGAAGAATTGTAAATATTTGTTAAAAGAAGATATAGTTACTATAAGCCAAAATATTGATAAGGATGATAAGAAACAAGGAGGCATATTAACAGCAAAAACAAAAAGAATAGGACTCACACCCTTGACAGATAAAACAAATATACTGTCATTAAAGAAATCTGTATCACTTTTGGATATAAAGGAATTATTAATTGAAAAAAATGATGTTGAGTTATTAATGGAAGTAAAATCAATTAAATCAATATCATGTGATTCAATATTTCAAAATGGTCGTACTTATACTGATAAAGATATCATTTCACTAGCATCATCAAATATTACACTTCATGATAATGATATTATTGATTTAGATAAGCAATTGCAACAGCTTCAGAATCAGTATCAGCATCAATCAAATGCACTTAAGAAACATTCTGATGACTTGGATAAGTTTAATTCAAATTTTGAATCAAAATCAATTTGTTCTCAAAATCGAGAACGCATGATCTCTGGTCAGTTGGTATGTGATAGTTTAACATATGATGTTAAAAATTTTAATAATACAATGACAATGCCAAGTATTAACAAAACGAAGCATTTAACTGATTTGGAACGGAATAGACAGCGTGTCATGACTGAAGAATTTCATATACAAATGCCAACACGTCCACCAAAATCACCTGTTACATTAGCAGCAATAGATAAACCCTTAACAGAAGTGGAACGTAATGAAAAGCATGTCATGACTGAAGTTTGTTCAACATCATTGCAGCAACAACCAGCACCACATCCACGACAACAACAGCAACAACAATCATCATCATTAATTACTAACACTGGTACTGGTACTGATATCAATTTGAATAAATTACCATCACCATCACTACCACCGCCACCATTATCAGATAATAATCACAAAGAATTAAGTGATTTACAAACAAATCGCTTGAATATGCTTCACTCGAGTTTTATATATCAAGGAAGCGGTAAGGATAAAGTTGAGGAGAAGATCGAACCGCAAATAACCAAAACACCAATACTTACACAAAGGGATATTAATCGTAAGCGTGTCTTAGAAAGTGAATATGGTATACGATTGCAGGATGCATATTTAATGGAAAAGGAAAAACAGAAAACTGAAAATCAAGTAAAAGATCAGCAGCAACAACGAGAAAAGGAACAGAGAAAACCAAGAATTGTACCAAATTTACATTTACCAGAACAACAACAAATGATGATTAAAAAAGATGATAATTTAGATGCTGATACACCAATGTCAATAAATTCAGATATATCCATCGGGGGCACATCCGCAATAACAACGCATCCTCAATGTTTAGATGAATTCAATAACAATAGATCTTCATCTGTTCTTCAAGACATTAAAGAGATATCATCTGATAATTCAAATCTACCTCAAGATCATAATAAAGAATCTCAACATTATAATAACCATAAGGTTAATCGGTCATATTCAAGTGCAGAAAAAGCTAATGCATGCATCTCGTTAATCAGTGCAAAATATAAACAAGAATATTATGAATTTTGTCAAAATGAAAAAGAAAATCCAGATCAAGATCCAAAACAAAAACCACCTTATATGAATCTCTATAAATTGTTGGATGAAAAGTTTGCTTACTCAAATGAAAATTCACGTTTACCCTTTGCCAGTAATACTAAAATTGGATATAATAATGATGGAGAGAAGCCAAAAAAAGTTACTTGTGTAACTCATGAAGATACTTTCATGATGCAAAATTATCTAACAGAATCCATTATGATACCAGTGAAAGTCCACTATCGATTGGTTCGCGATGAACTTATGCGAATTCTATATGAGGATACGCAAATCTATGAACATTTTCGTAGTTTGCGTAATTATTATTTTCTTATGGATGGCATATTTAGTGAAGTCATTACGGATGGTATAATTGGACGACTTGAAAATGGATCTAGTCCAACACAATTGCTGAGTTTTCAAATATTGCAAACTGTACTTTATAAAGCAATTAATAATTCGCTAACAAGTAAGTTCTAATTTTAATTTTTTGAATTTGTATTTTAATATTTCATGATAATTCCAAATTTAATAGTTAATGTTGGAGATAATAGTTAAGATTGGACAGAGTTCACCAAGAAAAATATTGAATTCCGAATTGAAAATGTACATACTTATATCAGACTAGTTGCACGGGCGGCCTTTTGCTCTAAGAAAAACATACATATGTAGAGCTGTGAAATTGCACACTTAACTATGCTAAATTTCATTAAAATCAGTCAAGCGGGTTAGGAGTCTATAGGGAACATACATAGATCCACTTTTAAATATAAAGATGTAGACAAGGGAATGCATATGGGTTCAAAGGATAAAAAAAAAACGCACTCAGAAATTTCTTGAATTTGTGATTTCTCTAGCCTGGAGTTCTTTTAAATGTCATTCTAACCGTCCAAGATTTTTTTTAAAAAGTCACTTTTAACTGTTCGAATGAAAAAAAAAAAAAATAACTTGAAGGATAAGGAAAATCGGAGTGAATATGAGTGGGCACGCATTATATTTTCGGATGAATCGAAATTTAAACTCATTGGATCCGATTGCTGCTGTATAGTCCGCCCTAGAAAACTGAAAACTGCTGTATTGATTTGCATGCATTTGATAGTTGCAATTTTTAACATACATGTATATAGATTAAATTATGAACTAGAGGTAGGAGGAGCTCTTAAGGCGAATCTGCAATTTCTATCGGTTCCAGGCAATGGTTGCCAAGTTATCGGAATCTGATTCAAATATTCAAATTTGGCATAACAAATGCTCTACTGTTTCGTCTTCTTCACAACATTGATTGACTGATTTTTAAAACTAGACTGAAAAGACGCATTACAAAGGTTTACTGGGAAGAGAGCGAGAGAGAGATGGAGTGAGAGATAGAGAGAGATAGATTAAGGTGATGGTATGAAAAGGATAACAGATATCGATGAGGTTGACATTAGGTCAGAAGAGGACAGGAGATTCCATCACTGCTATAGCGAGTTGTTGCATATTAGAGACCTATTGATATTCACATATACGAGTATATTCCTTCAAAGATGAATGTCTGCAGTTGGCATAAATGTATTCAAAACGGCATATGAATGTATTCATGCTAGACTCTATTACATTTGTATCAATGTATGTATGTAGGTTGTTGTCAACATTCTCGTAAGTTACTTTAAATTATCGATATGATAACATATGTACTTAATATTATTCAATAAACTTTTTTTTTTTTTTTGTTTATTTACAGATATTGGAAAATTTTCAGATCATCTATCATTTGAGGTTCTTGAAATACCCGACCAGTTTAAATTAATTTCACCAAATGTTTTAGATATCCTCTTCTTATCATATAGTGCTCAGTGGCCATTAAATTTAATTCTGACAACAGAAGCTATGGAACATTATAAGATGATATTTCAATTCTTATTCAGAATACGTCGCGTCAATTATTGTTTGGATCATGCCTATCAATATTTAAAAAGTTCGCGCGATCCAAAGATAGCCACTTCTCCACAATTTCGTCGTGTTCAATTGATACGTTATAAATTGGCTCATTTTGTTGGTAGCTTGCAGAGTTATTTATACTCGAATGTCTTGCAATCGTCATGGAAGCGATTTAAAGATGCTCTATGTAAGGTGTCGGATATTGAAATGTTATATCAAGCTCACGCAAATTATCTTAAAGAGATTAAATTTCTTTGTTTATTGAATCGTCGCAGCGGCAATATAAGTAAACAAATTAATTTAATACTCAAGATAGCCTTACGTTTTTACAAGTAAGTAGTTTGTAATTTGATTTGATAGCAAAGTGAAGATTGCATTTCATTTGATTTCTTCTCATTTTCTTTATCTTTTGTTAGCGTTCTGAAAGCCGATGAATTTATATTGAATCCAGAGACTCACGTATATGAACATAAACGTTATGAAAGACTTCTGCTTGAAGAAAAGGAGTTTCATGATTTCATACTTTATCTCATGTATATGGGCCAGAAAGTTGTTTCTCATGGTTACCAAGAAGAAATTAGCGACTTTATACGCTTAATGAATCTAAATCAATACTATTTTGAAGAGAATCAAGCCATAAGAATGCCAGGAAGTACCACCAGAAGCCACCAGCTTCAAATAAAAAATACATAAAATCTCTTTTGTACTATATTTTTAATATTATTTATTAATTCCAAATTAATAAAATTTCTGAAATCTAACTTGTTTGATGTAACTGAAACTATTGGGTGGATAGTGAAAAGAAAGAAGCGGAAACCTCCAAGCCATAAAAAACTACTGAGGATAACTCTTCTCAGACTTCTTAATAGGACATTAATTGTTTAAACTAATTAACTATACATGTACCATACCTAGAACATCGAAAAATTACTAGCAAATAAAGAATATGCAGTTAGTTGCTTGCTTTCTAGATATCACGGGAGTATTCAAGAATACAAAATTCCGCAACATAAACAGTGCAATCCCATGACTTTGTGAAATCGTGAATAAGACCAATAAAACTAAGTTTGCACTGCCAAATGGAATGGGGGGATTCCTATGATCAATTGCAGTTGATGAACTCCTTCACTGAGTAAGAAAGATTTCGACATTCGACGAAGGATACGCAGACGAAGAACTGTTCTCATTTGAAGATACAATCGTAATTACGTAGTACATTAAATGGTGCATAGATCTAATATCTACATAATAAGCTAATAAGTATCAAAGATCAATGTATGTATATGATTAAGTAATGAAAATGTGGAAAAAGCAGAACACCTGCTATAATTTTCCGTAATTTTAACCAGTAATTGCGTCCCATATATAGGCAATTATTACCAAGAAATTGCAGACTTATTTCCAAAGAAAGAAATCTTGGAATTCCTAATGACTAGTAGAATCTTGGAGGAGTGCAGTTATTATGGGGTTTACTAAAAAAGGCCCTGTCTAGATGACTAGCTCCCTTACTTAATACCTTAATACTAATTCTATTTTATGTGATTTACAGAACATTAATTAACGTTATAATTTCAGTTTTGTAAGATGATCCCAGCATAAGAATGATCATGGCCAAAATATCCATAATATTGAAAACTTCCTATTTTAAGTATTCTGCTAGCATCTAATCAAGGTACAGTAGCTTTATAAGAGCTAATTAGAAGCGAAATCGGAATTTGAAATCTGTTCCGCTAAGAGAGTGATATCAGCACGACGACTACGCTGACCTGCATTCCCTAATGGGCTTAGACTTTATATTGGTGGATTGCAGTGCTTTGAGTGCAGACTGATTATCGTTAGATTACGACCCTCTGGTACGATATTTCCTACCAGCCGACATGCCTCTCTAATGGCTAGGATCTCTGCCTGAAAGACTGTGGCCTCATCATGTAGCCGGAATGAGTGGTCACCGCTTAGTTTGTGCACTATATAGCTCTTTCCTAGAGCTGGCCACCAAACCCCCCCAAGGGTCTGTATCCCGCAAAGACCAGAAAACAGTAGGACAAGAACCACTCACCCCTGCCGCGATGTTTAATGATGAAAGCGAAAAGGAGTACGTTCGATGGAAGAACCGAACCAAGTGGGGAAAGTTTTTTGAAATAAATTGGAAACGAAGTAAGAGTGCTTGGTAGAAACCATAATCCAGTAAAGGGTTGCCGCCTCCATTGTCATTAAATACTGAAAATAATCTTAATAATTCACAAACATAAAAATAAAAAGTTTTTTTTTTTTTTTGTACACTTAATAATTTTATTTTATTTTTTTTTTACATTAATACATATATTATTTATATTTTTATTTGAATTTTCTTTTTATTTTGTCTTCATTTGTCAATGGTTTTCTTTACTTAATATTTTTTATTTATTCATTTATTTTTATTGTTTTTACTATATACTAAATTATTTTGTTTTTTCTTTTATTTTGTTTGCCAAATAAAATAATTAATTAATTTACATTAATTTTAATTTGTGGCAAAATATTTTTATGTTCCTTCTTCTCCGTCTTCTTCAGCTTTAGTTCTTACATGAAAAAAAATTAGTTTTAAATATGAAAAGAAAAAAAATTGAATTCATGTTTTAATTTTTATGAATTCTATGAATTTCTAACTTAATTTATTGTACAATAAAAAAAAATATATCATGGGTTTATGGTGTTTGAATTTTTAATAATAAAAAAATAGAATGAAATGATTTGTTTTCAATCTTCTCTTATCAATATTATTATTTTTATTAATTAATCATTAATTTCTTCTGCTTCTTTATTATTATCATCTTCTTTATAATCATCAAAATCATCATAATTATTTCGATTATCCTATTCTAATAAAGGTTTATGTGAAATATTTTTCCCAAAAAAAAATTTAACAAAATTTTCGTCTTTTATTTTTTACATGATTTTTTTTTCGATCTTTTTTTTTTTTTTTTTGATATTATTGTTTATTTAGATCTATTCTATTTTGTTTTGTTGTGTATTTGCTATAATTTCTTGATTTTTTAATTACACATGAGATAAGATCAATTATTAGATCATAGACATCAAATCTTCGGAGAGGGGGCAGGCAGGAAGCTTTCTATGACTATTTGTATATTTTATGATTGTTTTATTTTTTTAAAGTTTATGTATGTTGTATTAATTATTTTATTTAGACATCTATTTGTTTTTTTAATCTCATTTTTTTTTATTGTTTTATGTATATTAGTCATAGTATGTGTATATTTTTTTAGGGTCTTTTAAATTTTAGGCAGTTGCACATTACAATACTTCTCCTTCATGTTTTTCTATGTTTAAAAATTTGTTAAAATATTTTCTTTTTTAATTGATACCAAAAATATCCAATATTTTTTTTTTATCCCTTTTATACCCTGTACCCCCAACCATTTATAGTGTACGCTTATCGATTATTTATGACAGGAATTTAATGATTTTAATATGGACAGTGAAAGTATTTCTTCATCATGTTGATGACTTCAAATATCCCTTTACACGATGATGATGCAACGATATCGTG
Organism: Amiota albilabris; assembly: GCA_037040105.1. Lineage (NCBI taxonomy): Eukaryota > Metazoa > Arthropoda > Insecta > Diptera > Drosophilidae > Amiota > Amiota albilabris. The sequence continues at coordinate 86,356 of JBANCV010000025.1, forward strand.
CTATATAACAACAAGTCAAAGCGGAACTAAAGGAATCGCCCAAAAAGTGTATAAGCTCTCAATGCAATATTTAATTAACCGACCAGAGAATTACCATATTTGGACTCTACTCTATTGATTTCAAGCTGTATATCTCTGCCATATTCCACATACATTTCCATACATACATACAACCCCTTTTAGACAGACAAGTTATAGTCTTTTTGCATTACACATATGTATATCATCTTAAGCCCACACAATTCCAACCAATCAGACTAATGACAAAATGTTCATGTACAGAGAGTTATTTACGACAACTTCTAAGATCTAAAGGTTCTTTTAGAATATCATATCAATCATGAGTTCAGTTTCATTCAAAGTAACAGTCTTTCTTGTTTCTTGTAAACACTCAAATGGAATCTGAGAGAAGACCTATTTATTTCATTTCAGTTCTTTGAATTTCAATGTGTAAACAAATGCTTCATGCCTCAGTCAGTTTGATCACGTCAGTTCTCTTGAAAATCTGGCACGTGCACTTATACAACTATCACTATTATCAAATAACTGAAACTACTAACAGTGAAAACTGAATGGATCGCGTAAAAACAAAACTTCTTCCGAACTCAACTGACGACTGATATGAGCGTCTAAAACAGAGTTACCCAACTGCCGACGCGCATAAAACTCAATTGTTACTCAGCCACACTGATTTTTTTTTGCTTACGTCCCAAGTCACTAAGTCTTCTCCCAATGTGGCCCAGGAAAACGAAAAGGTTTGACATTCCTGGTCTAAAAGGACCTTAAAATTCATGCTATGGTTTTTTCAATACAAACATTGCTCAATCACAAATACATATTTAAATTCCTCCTCAACTCCTCGAAATGATTTTGGATTTTTGGGGGTACAAGGTATTTTTATATCAAATAGTCGAAGGAGACTTATCCGACTATATAGTGCCCTAATTCATTCTTTTTCTTTTTGAAAATTACAATTTGGTTCTTTTCAAAAATTTAATAATTTTCTTCTGCTCTTCCTTGGCTTTTTTATTTTTTGTAAATATTTTGTATGGTAATTTTTTCAATTTTATTGTATGTTTTATTCTATTTATTTTTTAATGTTTATTCCTTTTTCTTTTATTGTTCATAACAATTAACAAATAACATTATTTCTCTATTTATTTTTAAGTAAAAACTTAAACTTGTGAGATTTACATAATTAGATTTTGTTATTTAGTAATTTTTATTTAATGTATATTTTTCTTTTAGACAAAATTAAGTTCAGTCCATTTATGCATTTTTGTTTTGTTTTATTTCTTCATATATATTATCAATTAAGTAATTAATTTTTTATTGTATGTTTTAAATGTCTAATTTAAATGTTTATGAAATATTAAATGATGAATGTTCATTCGTTTTTTCATTATTACAATAATTAATTATGAGAAATTTATATACCAACATAAGCCTTACATATGTATGTATGTAGGTCTAGGCGGTATTATCAATGTGAGACCCCATGAGCCAATTATCAGCATGATGGTCCTTTATAGCTTTGCAAAGTTTGGTCTTATACAGTTCTTATACAGTTCAGATGGTTGATTGAACTGAAAATTCGCTGCAGTTGAAGTTAAGTGAGGAGATTGAGATCTCGATTACTGGAAGATGTATCCCCACCCTCCTCCCCTCATCTATTGAATGCATTATTATATAGAAAATTTGAGTTTATATTTCAACTGAAATTTCTCCCAAAAAACAAAACAAGAAATTCCACAAATTGAACAAAATACTATTCTCTGAGTATGGACCAACAATAAGTTTTTAATGTCCTAAGCCTATGATATTTTGGATGTTGTTGTTTTTGTATGGGTGTAAAAGTTATGTAGAGCGAGCTTTGGTAGAACCAAAATTACCAAGTCTGTTGTCTTAATTTTCGTCTGTTTTGTATTTAATTTTAAATGATTTTGAATGATTTTTTCCCCTTTTTTTAATTGTTTATTTATTGTATTGTTGATTATTTTGTAATTAATCAATTACTTTTTGAGTTAATTCTAAGTTTTTTAAAAATTTGTGTCTTTCTGCTTTCTTTTCACAATTTACAATATATATATTTTTTTATATTTAATTTAATAATTTCAGTTTGTTATTTTATTATTATTTTTATATGTTAGTTTCTATTTTAAATGTATAATTTTTTGTTTAATTTTAATTAATTTAATTTAATATTTTCAGTGTATTTCTTTAATATTAATTAAAATTAAATTTCTTTAAAAATTTGTGTCTTTCTGCTTTTTTTTCTTCACAATTTACAATTTTTATATTTTAATTTATTCATTCCATTTAATTTCTATTTTAATATGTATGTATGAATTGTGTTTAATTATATATATATTTTAAATTTTCATTAGTTTTTTTCTGTAATTTTAATTAAATTTCTTTAAAAATTTGTGTCTTCTCTGGTTGTTTTCTTTTTCACAATTTACAAAACAATTTTTATTTTATTTTTAATACAATTTTATTTGAATGTGTTTCATTCAGTTTTCTATTTTAATTAATATTGTTTTTATTTATTTCCATTTCTATTTTGATTTTCTGTTTATTTTCTTATAATGTGCAACAAACCATCATCAATGTTTTATTCTTTCATCACTATTTCATCATTTTGTTCTTGGGCATTTTGATTTTTGTATTTTTTGTATGTAATTTAATTTCATTATTTTTCTAGTGGTTCTTGAGAAACTTCAGTTTTTTCTATAATTTTTAATTAGTTTAGTTTAGTTTTTTCCCTCTTATGATTATTTACAATTTTTATTTATATATTTATTTTGTGGATTAAACTGAATTAATTAATGAATTTTGTTTTATTGCAAGTTTCTTTCAAATTCATTCCCATTTTATAATTATTTGTTTGTTTATTGTTTAATATATTTATTATAATTTCTGTATATTTTGTATTTTTATTGTTGAATATAAAAATAAATTATTTATTTAGCTTGGTTGGTTGGTTGATGGTTTGTTTGTTTGTTTATTGATGGTGAACTCGTGCTGGGAATACTAGTAGCTGGAAATATTCTTTGGGTCATTGTACCATCCCGGAATTATAAAATAAAGAATTTTTATTTGTCCTATCCGGTTTGTAATTCAATTTCTACCCAATCAATCAAATTAAGAACTTGTTCATGATTAGTAACAACAATTCTTAAGCACGAATTCACTGTCTTCTATTAACTATTATCTATGTGAAATTATTATGTTTATTATTACATTTTCAACATTATAGTAAAATCATCAATATTTTAAGTATGGAGATTGTTTATTATATTATACATATTTATACATATGTACTATATATAAGTTTGTGCAAATAAAAGTGAGGGAGGAACCCTGCGTGTATATGTGTATATGTACATATATATTTTTGAAGAATGTAATAAGATGAATCAACTAAGTCATTCATCCATTCATTCACACATTCATTCCAATTTAAATTTATTTCCATTTTTAATTCCATAAATCGTTAAATCCACATTGATCACGATCACTAACTAACTAACTAAATTTTGTCAAGAGATTTTAATATGGGTATCGAAGAACTGCAGTGAATTAAATTATTTGAATCCTGTGTGTTGGTATTATATTCATGACCACTGGCAATATATCCATGAATACTGACAATATATACATGAACACAACTAAACACTCTAGCAGCAGTTTTCTGTGCATATTAACAGTGTTTATATGAATATTGTCAACGTATTGCAAATACTCATGAATCAAATAAATGATCAATGGAGTTTATTGGTATGAACACTGCTAATATATCCATGAACACAATTTGTACTACTAAAGAAACAATAGTAAGTAGTATGTGAATATTGACTGTGTTCTTGAATATTGCCAATACTCATTAATCAAATAAATAGTCACTACAATTCTCTGGGATGAACACTGGTTACACATACATATATCCATTATCACCTGGTAATATATCCAAGAACACACTACCTAAACACTCAAGAAGCAGTTTTCTGTGAATACTGCTAGTGTGTATTATTCTATCAACATTCATGAGAATCAAACAAATGACCACTGCAGTTCTTCTCTGGCATGTAGTACGTATGTATGTACTCTGTATTTTATTTGAAATCTCTTATTCATGTGTTTGTTCTCTATTATATGTATATATGTTACTATGAAAAATAATGAAAATATGCTTGGAACATGTGGATGAGGAAGAAAAGTCGAGCTGTGTCGATTTGAGTGTTGTCACAAACTTATTCATGTTAACAATTTTCATTTAAAATCAATCAAAACAAAATATTTAAATATATATATATTTAAAGGTCTTCTTGACCAGTACTTAGAAAATTTATTTCTCTTTTAACATTTTCGATTATTATGCATGAGAGTTTCAAAGTTTTAACAATAATAATAATTAATTTTACTTAAATGAAAGTGCAAATTGTTTTATTGTTTTTTTTTTTTTTTTTAACTTTTTTGTCTCATAATTTAATCCAATTATATTTATTTTCATTGAATTTGGATTGCACGGATTTTTTTGTTTTTGTTGTGACTTCCAATTTTGTTTAAGTGTTATTAGTGAATTTAGTATACATGTTTATGTGTATTGGTGTATGTGTGTGCGTGTGTGTGTGTGTGTGTGTGTGTATGTGTGTATGTATGTATGAATGGAGTTATCATTATCATGTTCATCATCATATCAATGGTGTCTGTCTGCCTCACCATTCCAATGATTGGTGATCAGATCATGCATCAGAGATCAGTTGAGCTCAGCTCAGCTCAGTTTAGTTTAGATCATTTAATGGTTAATTAATGTTGGGGAGTTAGATTGATTGAAGAATAGATTTGTAAGGAATTAGGTGCTTGTTGAATGCTTACTAGATAAGTAAGTACCAATCAGGATGTTAGAGTTGGAAAGGTAAGTGAGAGTGTTTTTTTTTTGATTCATTGCTGTTTTGATGTGTAGTTATTGTTGTTGTCATAGTTAATCTTCCTTATTCTTGTTCTCCTCTCTTGTGTATTAAAAAAATTTAAAAAAATATAATAATAATTTACAAAAAATCAAAAATTTCTTTTTCGGCAGACTTCTTCATCATCTTCTTTTGCTTGTAGTGTATGCAGTTCTTCTTTTTCTTCATCATATTTTTTCCTGATTCCAATTCTCCTGTTCAATTTATCTTTTTGTTTACAATTTTGGTTTTTGTTTTGATGCTTGCGTCTTTCTCATTTTCTCCTTTTTCTTCTTCTCCTCCTTCTATTATTATTATTTTCATTTTGTTTATCGTCATCTCTATGATCATCTTCTTCTTTGTTTATAATTAATCCTAAATTAATATTTGTTGCAACTACCACTAGAATTTTTTTCTTCTCAGCTTCAACTTCAACATCATTTGCATTCTCTTTTATCATCATTCTAGCCGTTATCATTATCATTATAGTGATAATGATAATCATCATTATCAGAAGAAACTTTACTAACTTCTAATCAGCAAGTATAGGTTTGCCGCTCTTGTTGTCCTTCTCCTTCTCTGGACGATTCTCCGGTTGAACCATTAAACCTGGATTTGGTTGACTTTGATGGGACTTTTGCTTTAGCATGCTCCAATCATAGACATAATCATATTGATGATTCAATGTACGGAAAAGTATACTAAAAAAATAAAATAACAATACGAGAATATTATTAAATCAAAGAAAATTTGTTGCTTTATACAAACATTTTTACGAAAGATTCCATAAACATGATAAACCCAATCAAAATCAATTGAGTTCAAAATTTTACTTTAAAAATTTGGTTTTGAATGCTTAATAATGATAATACGTTTTGCCAAAAGTTCCCAATGAAGAAATTAAAGAAATCTGCATGGCCAACGAACAACGAAAAGCACTCTAAACAACACAAGACAACCACAGAAAGACCCTCCCCCTCCTCCAACCCAAGAGATGGCATGAATGACTGAGTATAATATAAAGTATTAGTATCAGTAATCCAATTAACAAATTGTATATATATAAAGCATAACTATGACATTCGAACTTTGATGTCATATGAACACAGGATTTAGTCCTAATAAAGAAGAAGAAAAATGCTTAAAATCAACTAATAATCACCATCATATGAATAGGAGGAACCTTTACTTTGGTTTCTCCTTTGAAATAACTTTTACTTTCTTTAAACTTAACACATACATTCTGATCATTATATGTACATAACATTCACATATATGTATATATAAGCTGCTGGATTGTCTACACCTGGACTGTCCATACCGCGGCCCCAGGTATTATGAATGTGGCCCAAAAAATAATTCTCTTTCTATTTGCTTTGCTCACTTGTCGCTCAGCTACACTGTTATTTAAGACATTTTTTTTTGTTTTTTGGTCGCATTAACTTAAGCTAATAAACTGGGGGGCCCGAAATCCCCATTCAATGAAACAAAAATGTTGCTGGTCTAGATTGTCTTATGAACAATTTTCTACCAAGGAAATCTGTAGTACAATTCTTTGTATCAAAAAAGTCTCAAACAGATCAAAATACTTCTGTCAGCACATTGTAAAAGTCAACAAATGCCATACACTTATTGCAGTAATAACATGGACCACCAATTTCAATTTTTCGCGGTAGATTTTCCAAAAATTTTCTTTCTCAAAAAGCCCATCCAAACTCTCCAGAGTTTCCCTGAAAATGTCATCAAAATCAGTTAAGCGGGTTCGGAGTAGGGGTCCACCTTTAAATACATACATAGATGTAGGCAGGCAAATGCGTATGGGACAAAAGGAAAAATATATGGGGAGTACAAACATATTTCAGATGTTGGCAACATCATAACCTTGAAATATTAGTGATTTTGAACAAGCAACAAAATATCAATATCATCATAATTTAATTATGCCTAAAATATGAAGAAATCTGTATATGGAAGGCATGTAGAAGCACATGGTGAGGCTGCTTTAAATGGGAGAAGTTGTTGCGAGTGCTTTCAAAAGTTTAAGAACGATGAATTTGACATCAATTGATAAAGAACGTAGCGACAGACAGGCTGAAAGTGTACGAAGCAGCGGGATTGGAATCATTATTGGAAGAATCGTGCTAAACGCAAAAAAAAAAAACAACACACATACATTAGGAGTTACTCATCAAGCAATTTCACATCGTTTAAAATCATTGGAAAAGATTCATTAAAAGCAAAGAAATTATGTTTCATACGAACTGAAGTCGAGAAACCTTGTTAAACGCAGATTTTGCACATGTGAAATGTTGATTGCGAAGCACAAACGAAAGGGAGGTTATGATAACCGAAACAAAGGGAAATCATGTAGACCAAGTGGTCATACTATGCTTGTCTACATGTTGCGATGCCAATCAAAACATACTGGGAAGTCCTACCCCATCTACCGCATTCACCAGACATTGGCACTTCATTTGTTTCGATCAATGGTACATGACATGACTGAACAGCACTTCATTCACAATCATATGAAGATACCAAAAATTGAATCGATTCGTGGTACCCTTAAAATATGAAACGTTCTTCCTATACATGATATCCGTATGCTGTCAGAAAGATAGGAAAAGGAGTGACTAGCGATGGACAATACTTTCAATAAAACAATAAATGCCCAATTTTTTATTAAAAACGGCGGAAGTTTTTTTGTATTCCCAACAATTCGAAGTCAGTCAATAGTTGTCAAACCACTGCACATCGCAACTATTATTGTCTATTTCTATTATCTTATCATCTATTATTTTTATCTTCTATAGTCATTCGTAATCATTCTTAGTTAAGTTAAGAACCTTTTGCCAGCCACATTCCCACAAGGGAAATGAAACCTTGAGCAATTAAAAATATTGGTAGGTTGCGTTCAGCACTATGATCCCTGCAACACACTGCAGTTGCATATGAAAATGTACCATCAATAAATACACATTTCTGTCGGACCTCTAGGGGGTGTACCTCTCAAACAAACTCAAATTCTTATCAGAAAAACTTTTTTATTGAGTTTGAGCCTTATTCCCTATTCGTGTAAATTTAAAGGTTCTAGGGTTACTTGATCGCATACCATCGAAAAACTTTTTTGGTTTTTATGTTATGAAACTAATATTTGGATACCATAAGTATCTCACCCATATTCATCAACAATGTAAATTTCACGATCCTAGGATCGCGTGGCTATCATACAAATACTGCGGTCTCAATGTATATTGACTCTACCATACACATAAGTCGAATCGATATGTGTAATATATCTGTATGCTTAATCACAGGAGCGTAGGCAAACATGTTTTGTAGAGGATACGTGAAGAGTATTACAGCTAATACTTGTAACCTTCTTTATGGATCTTTCGTATAAATGAAAAAAGTAAGAAAGAAATTTAATTATTTACGATTTAATTGTGAACTTACCGGAACAATTGTTTCAAATACATGTAATCTGGTGGCTCCTCGAAACGCAAACTGCGGCAACAATTCAAGTACATTGAAAATTCAGCTGGATATCCCTTACAAAGAACTTCAATGGGTGTTGACATTTTCTTTTCAGAAATTTTTTCATACTTCTGTTTCTTAGTTGTGGCCTTCATGCCCTGCCAAGGCAAAATGCCACGATTGAAATACATCATGACATACCCTAAGGATTCCATATCGTCACGACGAGATTGCTCAATACCCAAATGGGCATTGATTGAGGCATAACGTGCGGTGCCAGTCAAATTCTTTTCCTCACGATATGGAATATGAACACGTGAATGTGGATCACGATATTTTTTAGCTAAACCAAAATCGATTAAGAACAACTTATTGCAATGGCGACCAATACCCATGAGGAAGTTATCCGGCTTAATGTCACGATGTATAAAACACTTCAAGTGTATATATTCGAGGCGTGCAATCATTTGATCGACCAGCATTAAAACCGTTTTAATTGTGAAGTGACGCGAACAGAAATTGAAGAGATCCTCCAATGATGGTCCCAACAAATCCATGACCAGTATATTAAAATTCTTTTCATTACCATAATAACGAATTCTTGGTATGCCAACGCCACCGCTAAGCACACGATATAATTTATACTCATATAAAAGTTGTGGATGACGAGCATTGGCACTTTCCATTTTAATGGCGACTTCTTCGCCACATTGTACACTCATTCCCAGATATATATCACCAAAAGAGCCACTTCCTATAAAAACAAAATAACAAAAAACAGAAATAATTAGTCATTTAAATCCAATTCTAATAAAGCTCATACAAAATTTCTTCTTAACAGACTTTTTAAAGTCTGTTTTCTACTATGAATCAGAAATATTATTCACAAAGAACTAATAAATGATTCTTTCTCAGAATTTCTGTGTATTATGCCACACAATTTTCTTCTAATCTCACAAACCCTACACACCACCCCCAAGCTTTCCAAGTTCCCAAACCACTCTCAAACACTCAAGCTACCACCGACAGTCGAGTAAGTTTATCAAAATTCCAAAAAATAAAAATAAAACAAACCCACACACAATAAAATAAACAACAATAAGAAACAATATTGTGCGCATTTGCACGTAATCCAAGCAATATGAGAACCATTAGCCACCAATCAAGCAGGTAGTTGTTGCCACACAGATGCAGATGCAAATACACATGGTATCAAACAAACAATATGGTTTCATATTGTTGTTATTATTATTATTATGTATTTTGTTAGTGTTGCTTGTGTGTTCTGCTCTTGTTGCAAAAATTGTTATTATTAATAAGTGACTGACTAACTGAGTCTTCTGATAATGACAGCTAATGCTAACAGACGTTTCATCCAGTCCATGTGATTTTCTTAGTCCGCTTCCAACCAAATAAATAATTCCACCTTAACCTTTTATATAATATTCCCCTCTTTATACCCTTTACCAAAACCATGGTAAGCATGCACGCAATGACAACTGTCCTTCCCTTTCTCTTCTCTTATCTTATCCTTATCTAAATCATTTTTTAGCCCATCAACTCCTTACAATTCATACCCTAACACTGCCAATTTATTATTGTAGATGAGGTGGTGACTTGGTTTGTGCGTTTTTCTCCAATTTCACGTGTTCTTGTTTTACGTAAACCAACTACTACGTTCTGTTGTTGTGAGTTTGTTTGCGCATCTCACCAATTTCACGTGTCCTTCTTTCATAACAAATTATGTACTTCCCACAATTACTAACCTTTTATAATTTTCTTTCTTATCATTTTTTATTCCCTTTACAAATCAATGGTGACTGTAGTTTGAGACTTTCTCTTCTAGTCCTGTCCAATGTCTCGTGCATTTCTTTGACCTTTTATAATTCAACTGTTTACAATTTGTTTTCCCCTAACCATTTGTTTTCTTTTGATATACCCCTCACCAAGTTACAATAGAATATCTGAGGCCGCCTGGTCGTTTACCGAACGTTTCTTTCAATAACTCCAAAATTGGCCTTCCTCCGAGACCCAGCCGAGTTGGCCATATGCTGAAAATCATATTCAAATAAACATGGCAAAGAATTATCTTTCATCCTTTCATCTTTCGATTAAAGCCAACCAAATTCATGGCAATAAACACCATTAATCTCGATACTCTCTCGACCAACCACCAAAAGGGGAATTATTGTAATTTTGTATCCCCAGAGGAAAATGACAGTTTTTTTTTTTATCTACAATCATTCCACTGTCTGGCAGCTGGCAGATAGGAAGGAGTCCAGTCTTGGAAATTATTATTTAGTAGCTATCAGGAGAAGAAAAAGCTAAGTAAGATTCTGTTATACAACGTACAGTTTTCGTGACGCCCCAAAAAGGTAACATCGATTTGTAAATGTGAGCTTACAGAAGAGTTTAGTTTTATAAATAGACACATTACACCCACCTGCATTTGCCTCGCTCTCCTATTACCACTCTTATATCTATTGTATGTATTATAGAACTTAATACCAAAATGCAGTAAAACACTGATGATGATTCCTGCATTAAATTTTTCGTCAATCATCCCCCCAATTTTCTATCTGTCACATAACAATATGGAGAAAACCACTATTAATATATACAGATGATTTATGCATTAAATTTTATCCATAGTTTCCTATTTATTCCCTGCTCACTTGTTAGCCACTTAGTTTTTAGTTCTTTCTCTAAACCCCCGCGCGACAAAAGATATTGACTGACTCACCTATTTTCCGTATAATTCGGTATTTGGCACCGACTATTATCTCGGAGCGATGATTTTTCATCATACGCAATTTCTCCATGTTTGCTAAAGTTTATTTACTGCTTGTTGCTTTAATGTAGGTTTTAATTTTCTTTCCTGCTTTCTTGCCTTCCTTCAATCCAAGCCGCTCCACAACACTACTTTCCTTTCCAACCGTTCTTCCTTTTCTATTGTTTCGTTTGTATTTCAAAGTTTTCTTTTGCCTGAGCTTGCTTGCTTTTTGCTGCTGCTTGTTGCCTCCACCTGATGATGCAGTTATTTCCGATATATAAATATGTATATATCTCTATATATATACATATGTATGTGTGCAGAAATATGGTTATTTTGTATGTAAGAGAGAGAGAGAAACACACACACGAGTAACTTTAAATTTTGTTGAATTCAAGTAAATTTTAACTATTCCAATCGATTTAAATAGAATAAACAAAAATTGAATATGAAGAAAACAGACAATGCAATACTTAAATTTATATACGCAACATTCGATTCATTATATTGTATATTTATAATTTAGAATATTTATTATATGTATTCGCAAAGTTCCGTGTCCGTTTTCTACGATTCTGATTCTGTGTAAATTCTATTGAACTGCATATTTTATTTTTTCTCAAAATCGTGCACTGTTTACTATTTTTCGATAATTTCGTATTTTATGAAAGCAAAAAATTTATAAATTTTTTTTTTACAAAATTTCCGATTAAAATTTCTATGCACACATACACACACATGAAAAAACTTTAGTTCAGTACACACAAAATATGGTAGAAAAATTAGAAAAATTGAAATATGAAAAATTGAATCCGAGGTTTCTTATTTCTTGTCTTCCTTCAATCTCGTTGCCGTCGTCAAAAATTTTCAGCCTGTCAATATATTTAGGTATTTTTTTTTTGTCCCTTCCCTTCTTTCTTTTCGTTTTAATGTCTGTTTTCTTTTCTTATATTTTTTTTTTTTTGCTATGTTTTAATGCTGATCTAAATCAGAAACACGTTGTGTTAATAAAATTAAATAATGTATGTGCGAGTTGTAAATTTTAGTTGAACACACGTTTGGAAAATTTTAAATATAATAATATTAATTTCACAAAATTTCCGATTTTCTACCACTTTGCAACAAAAAAAAGGAAGGAAAACAACGCAGTCAACGTTGGACGGTGTCACTGCGATGAATAACTAAATTGAGTATGTTAATCACTATTGTTACTTTTTGGTTACAAGTTGAATAATTTTCCAGCACTTGGTAGCGAGTGCCAGCCAATACTTTTGCCCAGCACTTAAAAATCTCACAAGTATTTTCATAGTATGCAACACTATAAATGAGTTTACACATTTTTCAATACTAATTCACGAAATCATATGTTTTACCGGTGACTGACTGAGGCAATGGCATGCAGTTCTGACGATATTTGCTTTGAGTTCAAAATTATGATAAATTAATTAGCAAAATTATGAATTTAACACGGGTCCTAGTTGATGGTTCATGGAGGAATTGTATACGCTCACGTATTAGTGTCATGACAATGCAAATCACAGCAATACAAAATAAGGCCGTCTTGCGTACCTTATCTTCTTCTTCGTTTGTTGTTGGATCCCAGCACCATAATACACATGGCTATGGTAACGTAATGTTAGCAAAATTTCAGCAACAGCAATGGGAACGTCATCAAAATTTAATAATAAGCAAAGATTTTAGCTCAAATGCACCCAATAAGCCGGGTCGGTCTGCCAGCGCTAGTACATCAACCGCCACCAGTGCAACAGAAACCAGTGAATCAAACACTAGTGCATCGACCGCCACTAGTGCAGCAAATTCGAGTGAATCAAACACTAATGGATCAACTGCCACCAGTGCCTCAAATACCAGTGAAGCAAACATAAATGCATTAACCGCCACTATAAATGCAACAATCGCAAGTGGAACGAAAAGCACAAGCACCAAAGCTGCTTCCACTGATACAATTGAGAGACCAATTAAACTGATCAAGTCATCTGTGCAAGCAGCAACAGCAAAACCTTTACCTCACATCGAAGACATACCCATTGATGACTCTTCAACAGCTTCTATCCCACTTCGTGCAGCGCGTACTGCACGCAAAAAACGTTTAGCTGTTGATAATCTCTCAGCCTTGGGTTTTCTTAATGTAAATGGTTATACAACTGCCGAGGAGTACAACCTGGAAGCTCTTTATATTGCACTGAAGGAACAAAAACTTTATGAACCTCAACGTTTCTTCTCTACTGAAACTCTGAGTGCTGAACAAAATGTTCTCTATGTCACAGCGAAATATAAAGTGGGTGAGGAACCGCGTGAAATTTTCTTCTTCCGTGAGGGTTCTGTTGTTTTCTGGAATTGTAGTGAGACCGAAGCCAATAATATGCTATCATTTCTGCATATGTTTGAACGCGAACCCTACGTAACTGCTTTGGTACATGGAGAAAGTGAAATGATGCCTTATTCCTATATCACAACATCGGCGGTAGATGTCGAGGGCGATTTGATTGCCGAAACCAATTATAAGGTTTCTCGTGCTTTCTTTCAAAATGGAAAATTCTTTATATCTGCCGATGAGAATAATTTCTTCTACAAATACACATTCTCGAATGCTATAGCCCAATCCATTAAATTGGGCATGTGGGAGTCAACACTCGATCGTTATATCGATTCAATGGAGTATATAACTGAAGATTTGAAACGTGGACGCCGTCTACGTATCTCACGTGCCGAAGTTCTACGCAAGACTGGTGAACTTTTTGCATTGCGTCATGTCATTAATCTATCATCAGATTTATTGGATTCACCAGACTTCTATTGGGATCGTGAAGAACTCGAGCAATTGTATTTACAAGTTTGTTCATACTTTAATATCACACGACGCACTAAAGTCATGAACGAGAAGATAAGCCATTGTTCCGAATTGGCTGAATTGGTTTCGCATAATCTGAATGATGCCCATCATATTCGCCTGGAATGGATGATCATAATACTAATTATGGTTGAGGTAGCATTCGAAATATTGCATTTCATAAACCGTCATAAGGAAATGGCTCAAAATGAACGAATACAAGTGCGTGAACTTAACACTGTGGTACATAGCTGAGCTGAAGTATATTCATGTGATAGTTTAATTCTTTCAACTAATAACTTCCATAATAAAATGTTAGTTTAGTTTTTCATAAGAAATTTGTTCACAAAAAGAAAAAATACACAAAATGTTTGTTATAAAAAAAAAAAAATATTAAAAAAATAAAAAAATATTAAAAAAATAAAAAAATATTTAAAAAAAAAAAAACAAGTAGCTAATTATGCCAGTAATGTGCAGATCGCCCTTAGGATAGTCTTGTTTTACGTGAAGAAAAAACCCCATTCCCATAGCACGTTATGTCACGCCAGATATGCCTAAGTGGTATAGCGCCTACTAGGTGTGATCACAAGAACTATGTAGTTTGGTCTCCTAGACGATAGCAATTCCACCGTTTTCGCACGCAATCTATTGGAATTCTACTAAGCACATTACATATTTAAGGAATCAATCTACTCAAACTTTGCTAGGCGTTCGCTTTTAGCATATTTTGCACACATAAGTAGTAGAGGAGACGCTATATGGTTAGCTAAAGAGAGCGGAGTCAAATGTGGCAGGCAGCATGGGACTATAAAATCAATATTTCATTTCCTAAAGAATCTGTGGCTCAATGTCTCTTATAACACTCTCTGTGGCAAAAATTGCACTCAACAGAGACTAAACGGTTGTGTTTTGAACCGTTTGAGTGATGGCAATTCACATTATGGAGTCTGAAAAAATGTGTGTGGGGTTGTGAAGTGAACACTAATGAGGACTTTTGTTGCTATACACATATTGTGGTGACCAATCCGAGATTGTAATCCTGAACACATTTGCTCTTGTTACAAAAACAGATTTTTGGGAGTAAACTCGGTTTAATGGCTACATGGATTCAAAGGATTAACAGCAAAAGTCTTGGTAACTACTGATTTCCTTGGAAAAATTGATCATGTATGCTTACATGCAGAGACTGAAAGGGATGATTGTTGTTGGAATTATGATTATAAGACGAAGATTAATATTTGAAATCAATAATATACTAGTTGTAGATAAATTGCTATTGCACAAGACAGAAGGTTCTATACACTTTTTAAAAAAACTTCTGCATAGAAAGAAAACAGAGACTACATAACAAATTTCAATTTCACAGTTCTTGCAGTTTCTTAGATCTTATCAAGAAGTTCTGATACTTAATCGATTCTTTGTAAACTTGTTGGAGTCTTATTCAAATCTCTTGCACTCAATTATCATAATTTACAAAAATTTAATATAAATCCCAAAATATTAAATTCCAACGAACATTTTGTTTTTCAGACTTGAATGCATTTTACAGCACTATTTACTAGTAAGTTCAATTACGAGTAAGTAGTTGCTTACTTACGTTATTTTATAAGTTTTCAATACAACAGTGACCGAACAGAACAACAACAAAAGCATCTGATTGTATCTCTTTATATAAATAGTAATTTATAGATTGATAATTAAGAAAAAAGAAATGCATATAACTGTAGTGAATTTCTTTAAAAAGACCGTCCCAGGACACATTTTTCGTGGTAAACGTCGTCTAGTAAAACCTGTTAGCAAAAAGGCCATGGCCACGCTGCAACGCGAATATGAACGTCAGGAACAAATAATGTTATTATTGCGGCATCCTTATCTAACATTGGTATTACTGATAAAAATATTGAAATTTTGGAATTAAATAAATCATATGTTTTGCAGGAAGAATCCTCTGGTCATGCAAAAGATCTGAAGAAACGTGAAAAACTCGTTGAGAAATGGACAGTGGAACAAACATTGAGGAAAATGAAGCCACATGTAACCATTGAAGAACGTTTGGCTCAACTTAAATTAAAGGAAGCTTGGGATTAAATACATTACCCATCCATATCATTATTATTGCGTGTGATGACGTATTTATTATGTTACTTTTAATTTTATGGTAATTAAAATTGTGTTCAATCAATCGATTCGATTTTTTGTGTTATGATTTACCACAATTGTGTTAATTTATATAATGATCTGTTTGCAATCTTATTTTAAAATGTGTTAGCATATCAATAGACTCTCCAACTAGAAAGATTTCAAGAGAAGAAGAAACCGAATGAAACAAACCAAGACTAAGGATAACTAAGAGAAACAATTTCAATCATGGCAATCTTATTGGTTTCCCAGTATTTTCTTATGGACTTATAGACAAGACCAATTACATAGTGCTACTGAAACTGAAGTAAGAAATTTGTAAAGACTCCTACATGAAGAGACACAACAGTTCACATATCTCTGTAAATAAGACATTTAAAATTGTGAATAATTTCATCTTGAAATAACGCCTTACAAATTTAATGATATACTTATGCAATGTATGTAAATATAATAGAAATTAGAGGGAAAAAGTAAGGCGATTTTCCTGAATATTTGTCATAGAATAAGCAAAATGCATCTAGATGAGTGCACAGCACATGATCTTTTGGAGTGTAAACAAATTGAAATCTGAGTTTTTGAAACTTTTTGTGCTTTTGTTAAATGGATCTTGTGACCTAAACAAATGTGTTGTGCCCCTCTGTTTGGCAAATCCCAACTCAAAATTAGTGTTAACTACTCTTTGATCGAAGGCCTCGGTAAATAACCAATAATAGCTAATTCAAATTTAGATACAATAGGCAAACAAGAAATCAAAAATTATAAAATTATCAGACTCTAGTAAAGATTGCCGTTACTGTTGTAACTCTTAGGGGGATATGCAGTTGCATGATAGGAAAATAAGAATGTGATTTAAATCTCAGATAGTAAAACTATTCTGTAAATTGAGCAAAGTAAGATCAATCGGTTAATTTAAATCGTTAAACACTCAGAGAGAACAAGGCACTCATTCTCTATAGACTGCTAAGCTTTGCTGGATTCACTGGTTAGTACTAGTCCTAAGCAGAATCTGTATAAACTTTTTTTTATGTTCGGTCTATTTGAGATTTGTTTATTCAAAGTTACCAGGTTTTCTTCTATATGTATTTAAAGAATCCAATAATGATCAGAGAAACCATGTTTTGTCCATGTTAAGAGTTTCTTTTAGAAATGCTACTTAGCCACATTCTCAAAAAATGAAAAGACTAGCAATACAAACAAATTGTTGATTCTTCTTGCAAATATGGTAACCAGCTATGGAGTATATCACGCGCCTTAAAATACAGGACTTTTAAAATAAGGCCCTTACAACAATCAACAATGCTCCCTGATTCGTCTGAAACTCAACGCTCCACAACGACCATATTCACTCACTTCACTCACACCTGAATCCGCTCGCAAAATCACTAACCAGGATGGTGATATAAAGGCGCGTTGAAAAACTGCACAGAAATTTATAAAAAAAAATGTTTACAATTCATAATTTTCAGAAAGATATACATAATAACAGAGAAGAGACATTATCCATATGAGCTTAATGATTGGAAAATTAAATTATATTATATGTTTAATTATTGCTACCTATTAATTAATATAGGATTACTTTTTGTTGTATGTACTTACATATATTGTAAGTCATTGTTGTTATAATATTTTCGAATGTTATATTTGGTTTCTAAAATACTTACCAATGTAAGTCACTGTAGTGCTCACAAAATTTGAAGCAATTAATATATCTCGAGTAATGCTTATTGTTCATACAAAATATTTGAAAAAATAATAATAACTGTGTAAACATAAATTGGAACTTATCTGTAAGACGCTCCAGTTCTCCACTCTCCGCTGTGGTGACTGGTTTGTAAAAGAATGCATTTAAAATGGCATATGAATCATTTACTTTCAAATGAATGGGTTTCGACTACAAAAATAAAAAAAAAACACGTCGGAGGCGGAACAAATCGCGCCTGGCAACATTTTAGTTCTTTCTATTTTCTCATTTCAAATCTAAAAATTATATCATTATTTTTTTGTGATTTATTTTAAATAATCTTATCCATTTTATAATTTGTTTTAATTTTGTTTTATTATTTTTCTTTGCCTAAAAATTGCAAATAAATTTAAATAAAATAGAATATTTCCATCCATGTCCTTTCTTCTCTAAGATCTCTAGATGATTATTTTGATTTCTCTTGATTTTTGCTTCTAGTAGACGCTCTTCACTTGCTGAGTATTTCTACATCATCATCATTATAAATTTTTTTTTTAAACATATATCAATTTTGAAGCTTAAAACGCTTTTACAGTTTAAGTGATTTTTATTTATTTTTTATTTGCCTAAAAAAAGTTAATAACATTTGTTTTGTGTTTTTTATTTTTATTATATTATTGTATTAATTTTAATTTTTTACTGAATTTTAATTTTTGTATATCCTATAAATTTTTATGTTTTCATTCACATTATTTTTTATTGGTTTAATTCTCTATGCGTTTTTTATGATAATTCTTTCAAAATAAATTTTAAAAAATATATATGTATGTATATGTATATAAAATAAGATACAAAAATCACAAATTTTTATGAATTTATGATTTTTTACGATGAAACAAATTTTATTGAAATAAAATATTAAGAAAAAAAAAAAATTAAATTATTTATTTATTGTTGTGTTTTTCTATTTCTTCAACTTGTTCGTCTTCCGATTTAACATATAGTTAATGAACATAGTATGCATGTATTATATATATTTCTTTGTTCTCTTATAAGTCACTGAAGGGTGTTTTTTCTTTTTTTTTTTCTTTTGAATTTTGGAATATAATTTCTGTTTTTTTAAAGAATATTAAATTTGAAATTTTTCTTTTCTTTCAAAAATTTATATATGTAAGAGAAAATAATACAAAGAATAATAATAATAGTAGTATGTGATAATAATAATAGTATGTGATAATAATAATAATTAATAATCGATTAAAAATGAGAATATTTTTCTTTGTTTCTTTTCAAGATTTCCCTCATTTGTGTGCATTATTTCGAGGGAAATGGAACAACCGGGTGGAGAAGGAGTGGGGAGTTGGAGTGTGGGGAAGTGTTGCATCGTTTTTAAAACGTGAACAAATTATATTAAATATTTTTAATTTTTTTTTTTTTTATAAATATTTCGTTTTTGTTTTTAGTTTTTTTTTAATGGTTTTTGTTGTTTGTTAATGTAAAAAAAAATGTTTTTTTCTTGTTAAATAAAATAGTTGACTTTTTATTTGTTTGTTGTTATTTGTTATATGTTGTTTTTTATAAGCACTTGATTTCATCTTTTGCCAGCATAGCATCATTGATGATGATGATGATACTGATGCTGTTGACACTGTTGATGATGGTGACAATGTTTCTGTTTTTGTTGGTGATGATGTTGATGACAACGACAATTTAAACGTTAACCAATGAAGAAATGTTCGTCATTTTCTTGCACCATTCAATGCTATTTTGTGATCAATTTGCACTCAATCTGCAGACAATGGTGAAGCACTTACTGTAATCTTTTTCGTGGCATTGTCAGCTGTTGATGATGGTGACAATGACGATGACACCGCTGATGTTGCTGTTGATGCAGTTGTTATTTGAGATGGTAACTGTGGTGATGGCAAATCTATCTCAGTAAGATTCTCATCATTATCATTATTAACAACAACAATATCATTCTTGTCATTATCATTGACATCATTATTGATCAATGCAGATGATGATGATGATGGATTGATTTCGTCATTGTTACTGTTAATGTTACTGTTGCTATTATTGAGGAGGTCACGTTTGCGCGCCACCGGTGGCTGCGATTGCTTTGAACTACTGCGTTCTTCCACCAAAGGAGACACTGATTGCTGTTGTTTTAATTGCTGCTGCTGTTCTTGTTCTAAATATTCAATATTACGTTCAGATCCAGTTGCTGGCAGTGGTGGCGGTGTCGTTAAGAGCATCACAGGTGATGTATTTGATGCAGCAGCTCCATCACCAATGCCACGTTCAATGGGCACAGGAGGAATTGCTGAAGCTGTAGCTGAAATTGTGGCTGTGGCTGCAGCACTACTTTTGGGTATTGGTGCTGTTGGTGTTACCGGTGATATTGGTAGAGGTGAATCCAATTGTTGCTGACTGAACTCCTGATTTGGACTTTCACGTGTAAAAAGTCCCATTTTTGATTCACTTGTTGTCGTCGTCGTCATCGTTGATGTTAATCCAGGTAGCACACCACTTCCAATGCCTAATTCAGCTTCGTTGTTAATGGAACCGCCACCAATTGCCAATGCTCCACTATTATTGTTGGCTGCTGCTGTTGCCGCAGCTAGTAATGAGGGTGCCACTGTAGGTGCTGCTGGTCCTCCAACCAAATGTGGTGGTGCATGTTGTGGCACTTGTTGATATTGCGGTTGCATTTGTTGCTGATGGGCCGCAGCATGATAACGTGCTATATCCGCTTTACGCCACAACGTAATCTCTTGTTGCTTGAAATATCGCCGATCTTCGGTATCCATCAGCACCAAATTCAGAAAATATTTAACCGAGAATTTCTTATTAATTTCACGCATGGTTGGCGTCAAATTGTAACCAGCCAAAAAGACACGTATTGGTATGCTTTCACCCTTAACCGGTGCTCCATCCATAATCTCATATTTGGCAATGGTTTCATTTTCTGTAAAGACATTTGGACCCGAGCCGGTCGTTTCCCGTTTAATGATCGCTATCTCCATATGTTTGATTTTGATGCGTACCAGCAGAAAGTAGATTTTACCAATAATCGTATCCTTCAGATGATATTTACTTTTATTATATTCGAATTCGATGTGTAGACAATCCTCGATGCCAACTTCCATTTTAATTGGGTTATTCATTTCGGGATAACTGCATAGCGTATGCACAGCAATGTCCACTTCACGTGTTATGTCACTTATTCGTCGAACAATTGTCGCTCGCAAAAAGTAACGCAGTCGCACATTGGAACCGGCATAGACTTCAAATTGTTTCTCCACATTGGGAAAATCAAATGGGTAGCTGGTGTTTTGTAACAAATCCCCAGGACGTGCCAGAGCCTTGGCCAAGCATTTGAATTCATGATGATTCCCACGATCGTAAAACAATTCTATTTGTCCAATGAATTCAATTTTGATACCTTGATGTTCTAATTTGCAGCCGGGTTTCTTTAGAGTTACGTTGACCTAAAATAAACAATATAGATAGAACAAATTATTATAAATCATTTATAAGTTTTTAATGATGATGATGATCATGTTAGAAAAGGAAAGTATTTTAGCTTTTTAAGCGTAGCTTTGTTTCATCATCATCATATCAAAATCAACACACATTTGATGACTTTGCATTTGTGTTCATGTATGCGCGCGTGCGTGTATTTGTGTGGCTTATATGATTTGTGATAAGTGCAATAACAATTAAATGAAACCTATGATTCTGCTGTTGCTGTGCTACCGCTACTCAATGGGCGGGCTGTTGACTTTGAAAAACAGACTTGGTTAATCATCATCATACATATTTTTGGCTTTATCAGTTGCAGTTGCACTAACTAACTGATTAACTGACAGTGAGTGGTCACCCGCATCTGTTATACAAGTTTATTTAAGTTTCTGTACACCTTCTCTCTCTCTCTCACCTTGCCTGACACCGTTTCGCCATCGTAGTACAATAGCATCTTTTCGACTTTGCCATCTTCTCCCTTGACCTCAGCGGTTTTTTTGTTTTCGGCTCCGTCAAAGACTATTTCAATATCCGCTGATTGCCCGAAACCAAATAAATTCATATTGTGTTGTTTTTGTTATTTTTGCTTGACACAATCGTCTTTCTTCTTCTGTTCGGTACGGTTTTTCGAGTTCTAATTAACGCGCAATTATTTTTGCCGTTGGAATGTTTTCTTGCTTTTTTTTGCCAACTTTCGGGTCTTCTTTTAACCCTTCTCATGCAACTTTAAGTTTTTTATGGTGGCTGCGCCGCGGATTAACTTGAAGATGTGCTGTAATTTTTCCGACGATTCGTTGGGCGTTTTGTAGTTGGGTTGAGTAGTAGATGCACTAAAACTGACTCTTATTAAATAAATAAAGGTAGGACATGAACGAACAAATTATTGAATAATACATGGTTGCATTACAATAGGAAGTGCCATGACCGAAGACCGTAAGTATTTTTTTTTAAATTATATACCGGATGTTGAATTCAATATTGTCATTTAATATTTTATTACAAGTTTAAAATATTTATTATGTATTCATTAAAATTAAATAGAAATTTAAAAGCTACATGCTTTATTAAAATATATTGGTGACATTTGATAAGTGCAATAACAACCAAATGAAACTAATCCAACATTTGCTGTTGGATTTCACCTCTTAGATGTTTTTATATAATTATTGTATTAGATTAAGTCAATAAGGTGAGCTGACAATTTATTAGGGGGATGTTAGATTTAAAAACTTTGATATGAAGAAGAAAGAAGTGGGAATAGGGCATTTCTGATACTTAAAGATGACGTTTAGATTCAACCCAAACTGGGTATCGCATAGGTGTGCGTATCGCCATTAATCTAATAAGGTTGGGGGATGGAGCTATGACAGCCTAACCAGCCATTAAATGGCCCTTGAATTAATCAGTCTATGGATCATAAGGGGCAAAGTCTTGATTTGCAATCTGTTCCGTTGGGATTAAGCAGCGGTTCCCATTAAGCATCCAATGCAGGGTAACACTGACGTAATGTCCTAACCGAAAGTATATGATGCAGTATAAGATCTAGGTATTTCACCTTCTTTAATTTGGCGATGGTGTTCCCGCAGAGATGTACAGCCGGTAAGACATTCTTCCTCAGAGTAAAACACATGCTGGCGTATTTGGTGATGTTTATACTCACGTTCCAGCGGTTCGTTCATGTCTCTAAATGGTGCAGGCATTCTTGAATGCCGTCTGCCGCTTCGTACTCGCAGAGAGAGCTGTACAAGATGGCAATGCCAATTTTAACACGCAGATAGTGCATATAAACAGGGTGGTTACACCTTTTATGTCGAATTCTCGTAATCTGAGTTTACAACGGTGAAAGGAATTCAATAAGCGATTCAGCAGCTACAGGATCCGCATTGAATACTGATTTGCAATTCTTAATGAACGCTTCAACAGCTTAAAGAAGTTAATTAAATATAGGAGGATTTTATTAGGTATGTATTGGTAAGTCCTTTTTTAAGCGCCTTTGAATCACCGTTCTGGTTATTGATTCTGCAAGCGGATTCGAGTGGGAGTGAAGTCTGTAATTGTAACAACTTATTTCCTCAGGAATTAGAGGGATACGAAGGTCGTTGTGAAGCGTCGAGTTCCTGACAAATAAGAGGCATTAGTGATTGCCCTGAGGATTTTGTTTTACGGGACATCAATTTTATTGCGATTTGGATTGCGTGATGTAACCCATAAGAAGGAGTAACAGATTGTTTATAAATTAGTACCTTATTCTTCAGGTTGAGTTTGCCTCGTTTTGTACAGAAGCGGATTCAGTCTTTTCATTTTTTGAGAACAAGATTGACCAGTGATTGTGAAGTGTTTTTTCCATTTTATGCTGGCCCAACTAATGCACAAGAGTGGACTGTGCCATTACTAGACCACCAAATATTAACGAAAACACATATACATATTTCTTCTTCTAAGGGTGAGCGAACACAGTTGTGCTTTACGTGAGCTCACCTTGGTTTTCTAATCGATTTATGAATGACTGAATGTTTGAAGCGACTATAATACTTAATGTTACAAGGGAAAACACATTTAGTTAGTAATTTAAAATCAATTGTACAATAATATTTTTGATATGTATTAAATAAATAAGTACATAATAAAATAAATTAAAAAACAAAACGGGTTTCACAAATAAATTTTATTTTACCAAATGGTTTTCATAATACAAATTTATACTTATTTAAGTAACAATTGGGAAAAGAACTTCACTCAATATCAACATCAATTTTTCAATGAGTGATAATGTATGAAGCCTGAAGGCGTTTCACTGACTCTTTAATCATTCAATGTAATATATGCGGTAAGAGGCAAGCAGGCAATGACGCACTCATCATCTTATATGGTCGCATCAATAAAACTTATTGATTTTTTATTATAGATTTTAAGTTAAACGATATAAAAATAATATTATGTTAATGAAATGGTTGAGATACTGAAATGGTGAGTAAGGCGACAGCAGCTCATGATATATTAATGATGGGGCTTATTTAATGATTATTTTAAAACTCATAATCAAACAGAATTTGGTGATTGAAGCATAGCGATCCATGCCTGACGATTATTTGGATCCTCAATATTTGAGCGTGTGAGACACTTGCCTTGTGACATAAGTTCAGCGTATTGTGCCACTATTGGATCACGACCGCATGATGCGACTGCTACAACACTATTACTGCTGTTCACAAAGTATGCAACAAATTTGAAGCTCTCCAAATCACCATCGAAAATAATATCAGAGTAAGTGCCATAACCAGCATAGCGGATGCCTTTACCAAAGAACATGGTAAAGAAAAATGGTACCGCTTCCAATTTCTTTGTAGTACCACACATATTAATGGCAGCTATGCGACCATGATATTGTGCCAGTTGATAGTGACCAATGGTAACTTGTTCCCGACCCAGCGAATGGAGGTGGGCATTGGCAATATCACCCCCAACATAGACATCAGGAACATTTGTCTCCATGAAGTGATTCACATTAATGGAGCCGTTGGGATTCACACGCACACCGGAACCCTCAAGGAAACTTGTATTCAATATGGAACCAGTGCCCATGATAAGTAAATCACAAGGTATATCCAAAAAATGCATTTTCTCACTTCTATAATCATCTGCAGATCGTGGGGGTACAACGATCTCATCTTCGCCTTCTTCCTCCTTTAACTCCTCAATGGTGTCGATTTTTTGTTCGTCACCACTGGCATCTGTTGTATTGAGTTTAAATTCGTCACCACTGGGGTCTGTTGTTTCCATAATAAATTCTTCTTCCTCTCCTTCTTCATAATCATCGTCTTCCTCAATAATTGGCGGTGCCGAATCAATAATACGCAGAAATTTGACTTCACCATCATCATTACCGAGTATCTTAATAATGCCACTTTCCATAAACATATTAACGCCATTTTCCTCGAATAGTTGAGTAACCTGCTTACCAATTTCTTCACCAAGAACCGATTTCAAAGGAACAGTATCACGTCCAATAATAGACACCTATTCATCGAGTCACCAAAAAATACAAACCAAATTGGTAAATTAAAAAATTGCAAAGAAATAAAATTGGAATAAAACTAGAAACAAGGTTATCTTCAGCTATGCCGAAGCTGTAATACTGTTCACGCATCCCGTAGAAAATGTTTTTGTCTACGCTCCTGTGCTTGAGCACATAGAAATATTACAATATTGATTTGACTAATGTTTAGGGTAGAGTTAGTATGCATATTGCTTTTCAATATTGTGACCGCAAGCTATGTGATCCAGTAATCCTAGGATCTTGAAATTTACATAATTGATGAATATCAGTGAAACACTTATAAATTTGAGTTCGATAATTTAAAAAAAAAAAAGAGTTTTTCTGATATGAACTTGAATTTCAGTATAAATGAGATGTACCCCTCCTAGAGGTCCGATTCGGTTGATTCCAACAAGCATGTGTAGCGTATAGTAAAAAGAAAACTTGTATGAAATTTGAACTCTCTAACACTAAAACTGAGGGATTCGTTTGCTTACACACAGACAGACATAGCTTAATCAACTCGTCTCGTCGGTGTCTTCTTCTGTTACTAATTTCATAACAAATTTATAATACTATTCACTACGTAAAAAATATAAACAGTTTCCGACTACTTACAGATCCTACTTTCTTGGATAAATAAGCGGCTGCCTCTAAGGCAATGAAACTGGAACCCAAGCATACGACGTGTGTATGCTCATCAATTTCCTCGGTGATAGCAACAGCATCGGCATATTCACGTACCGTAAAAATATTCTTTAAATTGGAGCCACTTATCGGTAGTTTATTGGCCGAACTACCAGTTGCAATATAAATCTTATCATACTTAATGGCATAACCATTTGAACAGTTCAAGATTTTTTTTTTGGTATCTAAACTGTCTGCCGAAACACCCAGCATAACCTCGATATCATATTCGGCATAGAAGGCAGCCTCACGGAATTGTATTTTGCCAATTTCCACGTCCATGGCCTTTGAAACCTTGACACGATCATATGGCAAATAAGTTTCACGGCAAACGAACACTAAACGACCAGTGTAGCCCTCTTGACGCAAAGTCTCCACACAAACAGCGCCCGATGGCCCACCGCCAACAACAATAAAGCATCGCTTATCTTTGGGATCACGTTTCACCATATTCTTAAGACGTTTGTTTGTAACTAGATCTGAACGCTTGGCACGCACCATGACACCACCATCTTCAGCAACTTTCACCTTATAGCAAGGTAATGAATCAAGACCAGGAAAATCTTCTATATCACCAGTATCAATATTGAAGCAAGCCCCGTGCCAAGGGCAACGTACGCGACCCTTAGACAAGGCTCCCGTAAGCAATGGTGCGCCATAATGTGGACACTTGGAGCCAATGGCCTTCAACTGCCCATCCTGTTTGATTAATAATATACGTGTGTCTTCATCGAACTCGACCTGCTTCATTTCATCATCTTTCAATTCTGCTACCTCACAGACCCGAACTGGATCAGTGTATTCCGTCGTCATTGTATTGTCTTTATTCTTATTACCGCTTGCTGATGTTGATGACTCACACTTCGATTGATAAGAACCAGCAGTGCCTGTAAAGAGAAAGAAAAAGCAAAACCCACAACAAATGAATAAAATTATAAATTCGAAAGTATAAAATAGAAAAAAAAAAAAAAAAAAAAAATTCAGACAAACTACCGAGAAAAAAAGAAAACTGTAAAAATTTAATAGAATGAAGAAAATTTTGTTAACTTTAAATTTGATTTGATCTTGTTTTGTTTCTTAAACCAAAAACTTCCACATGTAAATTTCATGTATATTGAAATTATTATGAAAGAAAACTCAATGAAAAAAGATATTTAAATAGTAAAATGATGATCATGATGATGACGTTGATGATGATGGTTGGTTTAAGTTGGAGAAATGATACAGTTTGAAGTTTGTTTGAGTTGTTGGAATGAAAGAAATGAAACGCAACAGTTTAGTACCAAACAAATGTTCGAGAAAGAAACATCGCAAACGAATCAATATCATCATCGAAACATCGATGGAGTTGCTAGTGCTGGGGGCATTGGTTTTGGTGGTAGTAGTAGTGCTGCTCTTGTTGGAGATGGCTTAATTCTTCGCTTTTGGCTGTTGCTAGTATTAGCCATTGTTGCTGCCACAATTGTTGAAATCGAAACTCAACAAATTTCCAATGATGTTGTCGCTGTCGATGCTGATCCATTGACCACTATGCAAATGCATAGTTTGCGTTTAGCTGAGCAAATTGAGCATTTACTAAGCTTGCCAGTGCGAACCCATGAAAGTGAGCAATTACTTCATGATCTCCAGCAACGTCAGAATAAATATCAAACTCAAATTGCTGAACTAACTAAACATGGTCATGGTACTGGTGCTACTGGTTTTCATTCTCATCCTCATCCCCATAATCATCACCATCATCAAGCACAGCATCAACAACAATCAACACCAACAATTGATGTGAGCCGGGATTTTGAGAAACTACAACGTAAACTGGATGAGCTTAAGATGCAAATTGAGACCATGAATGTTCGTTTTGAGGCTCAAATAGCTAAAGAAAAGGCACAACAACAGCAACCCCATCATTACCAGCACCAACAACAACAATATATAGTAGAGGAGCCAACAAAGAATAAAGTCGTCAACGAACCACGCAGACCATCGCTTATCAAACGTTTCATGTCATTCATACGTCCTACTGTCAACAGTAATAGTATGTCAATGACGACATCCATATCTTCGACAAGTAATGCTGGCCATTGGTCAGATGAAAGTACAACAATGTTAAATGCCCAGGAGCTACTCACCCAATTGACACGGCAACGCGTTTACTTGGATAATTTAATTAAGCGATTAGAGATTATGTCTACAACCAGGACAGACAGGACAACAATGAATAATGGTAAATAAATTTAGAACTGATAGAATTTTCTGTATTAAATTCGCAAAATTTGAATGCAAAATAAAAACTAACAAAAATAAAAACAAAACTGATTTTCTAAAATATGTTTACTATATTATTTTGAATCTATAAATTCAAATTTCGGACAAATATAAATAACAACACCCTCTGCCTTTCTCTTTCTATATATATCAATCTCTACACCTGTTTCTTTCTATTTACTATTTGAATACGTAAGGCTATTAGTTTTATTGATTTTATAAATCTAATTAAATTTTGGAAAATATATTTATGTACAAACCAGAAAGAAGGTAATTTTCAGCTATGCCGAAGTTGTAATACTCTTCACGTATCCTCTAGAAAACGTTTTTGACTACACTCCTGTGATTGACCACATAGAAATATTACAATATCGATTTGACTTATGTTTAGCACAGAGTCTGTATACATATTGCTTTTCAACATTGTGACCGCAATACTTATATGGGAGCTATGCTGGATCAGTATTCCTAAGATTTTGAAATTTTAATGGTTGATGAATATGAATACAGACACTTATAGTATCCAAATTTAAGTTCGATAACAGAAAAAACATGAGCGTTTTTCTAGTAAGAACATCAATTTCAATTTGGATTTGTATGGGAGCTATGTGATCTAGAAATCCTATGATTTTGAAATTTATATGGTTGGTGAATATGGGTGAGAGACTTGTAGCATTTAAATGTAATTTCTGATTCATATTCATTAAACCATGTAAATTACTGGATCGTATAGCTCCCATACAAAAAACGTTTTCTAGGAGCTGCGTGAAGAGTATTACATCTTCGGCATAGTCGAAGATACCCTTCTTTCTGGTTTTTTTTGTGTGTCCTTACTAATATAATATTGTTAAATTTTCATTTCAAATTTTGTTAAAAACGTAATAGCTTGAAATAATGTCGTCTAATATGTTATAAAAATTGTTGAGCAACTTATCAACCTCCTCAAACAAATGTATGACTCTTAATTTTTGTTTAAATAATAATGACGTAGATGAATAATATTTTATAATTTGATAAACATGTTCATAAAATTTAATTGTTTAAATAAACTAAACAGAACAATTTCACAATCAAATGCACAATTTTTTCACCTTTTGTGTAATAAATATATTTCTATTAATTTTCTTTTCTTTTATGGAAATTCAATTAATTTACTTATTATTTCATTACTGATTAAATTTAATATTTCAAAAAAATTAAACACTTTTCTTTAGCCTGTTGGCTTAAAACTGAATCACATTACACAAATATGAATAGAAACTGAAAAGCAAAAGTTTTTTATAAGAAGCTTTTTATACCAAATAAGCGAAGTAAAGAGAAGTGAACTGAAGTGATAAATTGAATGAGAGAATGAAAAAAAAGAGAAGAAATATTATTTTATCTTGGGTTTTTTTTTTGGTTTTTACTATTGTATTTTATTTGTTGAAATTATTATAATAGAAGAAACAAGAAACCGGTTAATGTGTCATATTTTTTGTTATTTGTTTTGTCCATGCTTTTCCACATTCATATCAAAAAATTTACATTCAATGAAATATGTACATAATAATTTGAATTCATGTATTTAGTGATGTCATGAAGGGTTGAGGGAAATCCATAATTCACAAGAATGTGACTAACATGAGTTTAATAGGTACAATTTAACCGGCTTTTCATATACATATATGTATAGTATATGTACATACTAAAAGGCAACAGCAGCAACAGCAAGTGAAGCTCTTACAATACAATTACATACTTTGGTTTGGTTTGCTTTTCAAATATGTATGTATTTACTGTTTATTGATTGTTATTGTATATTAATCTGTTTATTTTAAACTTGTTTAACTTTAAATTTAAATAAGATTTTGTACATGTTTAATTTATCATTTGCCACTCTCAATTCAATTTTTAATTCAATTCTCTTTTTTTCTTATTTTTTTTTTTGTAATAAAATAAATAAATAGAAAATATACTTGTTTTCCATTTGAATTGTGTTTGGTAACTGAGCAGAACAGCAAAAGCTTTTTTGTATGGCAAAGTGAAGTTAACTGAATGAATGCATGCATGCAATAACAGTACATACGTATGTAATTGAGAGCAAAGAGAATAAGACCCATGCAATTGACTAAAGAGAGAGACAGTTGAACAATGGGCTCCATCAATCCAAGCACATGCATTTGAATGAAGACTTGAATCAGCAAAGAGTAAAGAGAAAGAAAGTTAACAATAAAACAGGTGTTTATTGTTGTTGTTTATGAATCAAGTGACTGGTTTAACAAGAAATATTTACGTACATTCTATTGTAAATAGAGAGATGAAGTAGTAGTACAGGTGTCACTCTTAGATGACAGCGGACTAAGAGGGTGGTATGGAATTTAGCAAACATATGAATGGTTTTAAGAAGGAAACCTAAGACAACATCTGCTATGATTCTGTCCGGCACTCACAGGAACTCATACTTATGTATGTTATATAAAAGACCTCAAAAGTTTAAAAGTTTTATCAAATGGGACTGAAATAACAGACTTTGAAATAAATAGAATGGACAAATCGTCTTTGCTGAAGTTCTAATATTTTCTATAAGGACTCGTATGTATTTTGAAGTACAATTACTCTCGCTAAAGTGAATCTTGGGAGAGACTCCACTCTCAGCCAATTAATGCAATCTAATTTAACTTATAGAAGTGGCTTTCAGATTTCGAAAAGTCAATTATAATTGATTCTCAATGAAGCCGAAAATATGCTCGTAGTGTTGCCTGGGATTGAGGCATTCAAAACTCAAAAAGAACATCTCGAAGCGAAGTACAAACCCTTTCAAGAAAAAACAAGAGAAGAATGAAATACTATTACAGTAACAAAAGAATGACAGACCAATTCGTAGAAGATATATGCAATCTGCAATTAAATCAATTTTAAAAAGTGTCGTTCAAGTTCCTATATTTTGTGATGAAATGCTAGTTCCCTGGTTTTAAATTAGTCTTAATTTAATTTTTATTCTGGTACTACTACACTAAGATTTTCGCCCTATTTTTCCTTCGTAAGAATAAAATGAATTTATATAAACATAGCAACTAATTGATCAAATCAATTCTCAGTGGTAAAAATTTAAGATATAGTCTATACTAAACTAAAAATTGTAAATAAAATTATTGTGTATTAATACTTATAATACATAATAACAACTCCGGTCCGCGGAATAGAAGGAATTCTGTGGATCTCAGCTGCAGGTTATGGGATGGCATTTACATACTTTAAGTTTATCTGCGAATATATAAATTTTACGAATAAGCAGTCCTGGATAATTTGGGAACTATAACGCCTTAATTATAAAAAGCCACAATGGCGAGTTTTACATTGATGAAGCGAGTTCATGTCGCCTCACAATATACATCAAGCCGTATAATACCCTTCAGTAGTGACTGACACAGAATAAATGGTTGTGCACAGAGTTGGAAAACTTTTAAGCCCATCAGAATGCTATGGGAAACTAAATAGTTTGTGTGTGTATTACCCACAAAAATCAAAAACGGCCATCAGTATCCGGTCAATTTAGGGTGGTAAGAACCCCCGGTGGTGAAATAAACATACAACTGAGTATTGGGACATGGTCTTTACGAGACTGGTCAGTTATTGTTAAGGGATATAAAGAATGTAATCTTTTATAATCACCTAAATTCGGAATCGAATTGACAAATAAGAAATAAAGGGTATATCAAATAATAATCATACATAAAATTTTGTCTTAAATACTTTAAGGACTAAAGATTTCCGATGAACAGGGTGAACATGACCAGATATATCATAGACTATGAAAATTGAATAGACTGGAAACTTTTGGAAACTTGAGTCAAAAAGTATTATGGTTTCCATCAACAAAATCTCATACAAATGTTGTTGGAACCCTGATATTTTGAGTGGAACCAAGATAACGTTGACAACTGCCCATTCTATACATTTTCAGACTTTGGTAATACTGAAAAGAAGTCATTTTATAATATTGCACATACATTGTATTTAGGATTAGTGTTTCTATTGAGAAAATTTGAATTACGTTAAAGTTTTCCTTTCCTTTTCTTTGTAGCGCTGGGCTTATTTATTTGTTGATTATACATATTATAATAGTAATCAATTAATTCTGTTCTTAATTTCTTTCATGTAACCGATGACTTTGTTAGCTAAAAAATAATAACATACTTAATAGAATAATATATTATTTATTGACTGACTGACATAATAGATAATATCATTTTCTATATAGGTATACCTACTCTATTATATCCAATAACACGCAAAATACCAATTTCACTTCTTTATATGGAATATTTCATTCAATTAGAAACTATTAATTACAGTTAAACAATTATCAGTTTGAGTCATAAACTCTTTCTCATTCTCTATTTCACCCCAGTCATAGGCAATATTATAAACCTATAGTAAAAATTCCTATAACATCAAAACACTGCATTAAAAAAGTATTCATCATATAATTGTTATTTGAAAAATATCAGTGTTAACCTATAGTAAAAATTCCTATAACATCAAAACACTGCATTAAAAAAGTATTCATCATATAATTAAACACATAGTTAAACACAGCAAAATTTTGGCAATTTCGACCTGTGTGAAGGAAGAGATTCATTAGAAAATGATTGATGAAGATAATGCAAGTTTCATTCTTCGATTTCAAGGGAACAAATCCATATTAGTGTTATGGATAGTTTTAGTATGCAATTTCAAAATTTTTAAAATGGAGAATAAATCTAATGTTTTTCCTATACATTTTTTGTTCTCTCTCTCTCAATATCAAGGCTGTCAAACCCGCGTCCGAAGGACAGACACCCTGCTCTACATTGTGATTTTGTGTTTTGATTTTACCATTCATTTATCCTAGGATAGGTTTTTATATTGAAATTTATTATGTTTTTTTTTTTTTGAAATTTCACTTACCTTTTTCTGTTGTATCCGTATTTGGTGTATCATTTTTCGTTGTATTATATTCCTTACAATTAATGGAACCCATTTTGTTGTTGTTGTTGGTACTATAGTCGTAATTGTTGGTGATTGTATTATTGTGGGTTGTACTTGTGTTGTTGTGGCTATTTGTGAGTAATAGTAACCTTCTCTTTTGACTTAATTGTCGTCGTTGTTGTTGATGTCGATTTTGGAGTAAATGCAATCTACGGCTTTGTTTTTGTAGCTCATAGGCTAATCTATTAAATAACTATTTATGCATTAATTTTGCTTTTTTTATACTACAAAGAAAAACCAATAGAGGGTAAAATCCACAACAATTTACACTCACCTTTTTGTTGTTTGTGTTTTGCTGGTGGAGTCAAATATGTTATAAAATTGTGTAACAATATAAAATGTTCGCTGTTGTTGTTGGTTTTGTTTTACATATAGTAGTGATCTGCAAAAAAAAAATGTTAAATAAAATATAATGAAAATATTAATAATAAATGTGCCTGATTGTTGGATATCCAATACCAACCCAATCGAAGTAGATAACATACTGACAAAAAAATTTAATACAAAAATGATATTAAACAAAAAAAAAAAAATGAAATTTTGTAGATTTTTTGTTGTCTAATAGTTATTTATTTTGGGGTCTATAAATGGAGCTCGGCCCCTTTAACTTAGAAATGCATGATCTTTTTATTATGAATTGAACTGAAGACGAAAAAATAATTATTTCTAGGGAACTTTAAAGGATTCTTGATTCAAAGCTTCGAGGCGCCTTCTTCATGTTAGGAGGGTCCACTGAATCGGAGACACATGGTGGGCCAACCCCCTCAGTCCTTAGCCTGTATTAGTGTCAAGGGTTTTTTCTTTGATGACACTAGTGGTCAGATATGCCTATGCCAGTACCTGAGGGTCTTCATTATTAAAAGAACTTTGAATACTGAGTAGATAGTAGTGATTTCCATAGACAAGGGCATACCCAATGGGCAAATAGAAGATACCCGATTCTAAGCTTTACGAAAAAGTTATAATGATTTTATTTTTCCTATGAAGCATTAAATTAAATGAATTATTTCTTTTAATATTATAATAATAATAAAGAACTCTATAAATCACTCAAATCTTAGTCAAATTTATCAAATTATAGTTCATACATACATATATAGTATAATGTATACTTATAAATCTGATATCTAATATTAATTATACTCCACGTAGTGAATAGTATTATAAGTTTGTCATGAAGTTTGTAATGCAAGGAAGGAGACATCGTAGACTCCATAAAGTACATATATTCTTGATCAACATGACGAGATGAGTTGATTTAGCCACGTCCATCTGTAGGTACACAAACTAGACCCTCAGTTTTTGAGCTAGAGGGCTGAAATTTGGCACGAAGTTTTTTACCACACACAGCACATTTGTCGGAATCAGCTGAATCGGACCAATAAGAGTGGTACCTCCCATACAAACCCCTACTCAAATTCATGTTCAGAAAAACTTTATTGTTTTTTGTGCTATCAAACTGAAATTTGGGCACTGGAAGTATTTGACATATATACATAAGCCGTTTTCTAGGCACAGTCGAAGATAACCTTCTTTCTTGATTTTTCTTTATTTTGTTGAAAATTTTCCTTTCGTGTTCATTATGTTTTTTTTCTTTTAATGTTTCTTGATCTTTTTATTTTTACTATTTATTTAGTAAGGGGGAAAAAAAATGACAAGGTCATTAATTGTAACACAATATTTTTAGCAAAACAACAATTGACTTCGTGTTGACGCCTTTGTGACTGAGACTTTAATTATATGACAAAACCCTAAACCCTAACAGATAGTGAGAGTGTGTAGATAGTGAAGCAAATAACAACAAAACTAAAACCACTAATGATTAAAGAATAGTAGAAGAAGAAAACAAATATAAGTATGTATGTGGAATATTGAATAGTATGAGCAGAGAGATGAAAGAAGAGAAACTAACCTATTAACTACGCAATAACCATTAATTGCTTATTAACTTGCTTTGCTCATTGTGGTGAGTTTTGTATGAATGGGAGTGCAAGTGAGTGTTGGGGAGTGAGAGCGTGCGTGTATGTCTCATATGAGCAATGCATTCATATCTTAACTTAATACAAGGAGAGTGAGTAGAAGCAGAGTAAAAAGCGCAATACACTACATACTACAAAAAAGAACTAAAGAGCTATAGGAATTGAATGTGTCTGCCTGCATGCTTGAGCTTGTGTGAGCAAGTTTAAGACTCTTTCTCTCCAAAAGCAAAGGAGTGAGAGCAAAAATGCTTCATTAGCGGTTGTTCTAGCATCATGCGATGCTGATAATACACACATATGTATTTAGATAGTGATGGGGATGATGATGATGATGATGATGATGATGCCGATGATTGTTGGTAAGTATGATGATGTTGGTTGCAATGACGGTTGATGTTTATGGAATTGGAATTTTTAATATAGAGAAAGAATTTGGTCTAAAAAATAACTTCACGTTATCTAGATTTAAAGCTTTACACTAGGAAACAACAACAAGAATGCAGCTTAATTTATTGAATGCCGACGGATGGGGAATTATTTACTTTGGTTTTGGTTTCATTGTTTGATGTTTCATTGAAATAATAAAAATGAAAATATATAATAAACTTAACAATGTGATATACATATGTATGTATTTTGAAAGTGCTAAGTAATTGTTGTTAATCTTGTTGGTTGGTTGTTGCCATAGACACACTTACAAACATACATAAATAAAGGTCAATAAACATAGATATACACAATGGTAACCTCATATATACACGCTTTATACACATATACTCTTACACACATGACATTCCATTAGAAGGTTTTTGTTGAAGAAACGCAACAAGTTTTTGCCATAAAACACACAAAAATATTTGGCTCAAGAGAAAAAAAATATATGATATGAACGTAAAAAGAAATTAAACTTTATTTTTTATTGCAAATTCTTCTTTATGTCACGTATGGTATTGTTTTGTGTCGCCTTATCCTTTATTTACCTTTGCGTTATATGGTTCCTTCTATTTGTATTTGTTATTCTGTTTGAATTTGAAACCAACAAACCAAACACAGTATTTTTTCTTCACTTAAAAACACAAATAAACATAAAAAAAAAAAAATATTTATAAACACGAAACGACGACAATAGTAATGATTATTATTATTTCGACTGCTGCTGCTGCTGTTGCTGCGTCCGTCGAGTTTAAGCTGCGAAACGCGTATGAGCGAGCGACGTTGAACGGCAAATGACGATTGGCAACGAAATCAAACGAAAAAGGCCCAAAGTTGTTGTGCTTTCGTGCCGCGCTCCTCCGAAACATTGAAACTTGAAAATTTGAACAGCACAATAACAACAGCAACAGCAAACGATTGAATGAATGACCTACGGATCACATAATAAGCAAACATGACTAAGTAGTAGTGGAGTGGACTGGAGTCATAAAGCATTCATTTTTGTTCAAGAAATCAGGTATATTGAATCTACATCATACATGCATATGCACATATAAATGACCTTGCTATTATTATATTATATTTTTTTATGGAAAATTAACAATGGAACAACGAATGAATTGTCGTCTCCTGGATGTATTAAATAAAAACCAGAAAGAAGGGTATCTTCGACTATGTCGAAGATGTAATACTCTTCATGCATCCCCTAGAAAACGTTTTTTTGGAATGGAAGCTTTACGATACAGTAATCCTAGGATCTTGAAATTTACATCGATGATAAATTGTTTCCAAATTTCAAAATAATAGTACAAAAAACAAAAAAGTTTTTCTAAAAAGAACATGATTTTGAGTAGGGGGTATGAGTATGAGAGATACAGCGGTCCGATCTGGTCTGGACAGACGGACGTGGCTACATCAACTCGTCTTGTTGCGCTGTTCAAGTATATATTTATAAGTACTTTATGGGGTCTACGATGTCTCCTTCCTTGCATTACAAACTTCATGAAAAACTTATAATACTATTCACTACGTGAAGAATATAATAACTCATGTGTCACCTCTAACACGAACACAATGATGACCTTAAGTATATAAAATAGGAATACAAATATATATACATCATTCATACATATATATATATATGTATATACAAATGTATAGAAAGCCATGTGTGATTAAATCAAGTCAAGAAAATTAAAGCGATATGTATCTAATTGTCTCTTGCCGGCTTGACCGCCTTCAATTTTACGAGAGTTGTTTCACGTGTAAACGACCTAAAAGTTTGGGTTAGTTAGTGTGACGAAGACCTGCAGCTAAAATATTCCACAATACAAAAGACTTTGAAAATATATAGACTGGATAAATCGTTCACGAAGAGAGAGTACTCTCTCATCAATTTTAAAATTACACAAAATTTGTTGTTGGCTATGTTGGCGATTTATCCAGTCTATATACAATAATATTCATAGTCTTTGACAATACTCATTTTACGTTAGTTAGTCAAACTGAACCATGTACGTACTATATCATATTTATGAATCATCATAAAACATCTGCTGTCCATCACCATCATTTCATTTCTAATCATCAAGTTCAGTAGAGTCTACGATAGATGAAGCCTTCATTTGGTTACATACATATGCGTGAGCAGTGAATTCGAGCATTTCAGATTTTTTGCAAGCAGCTTTGCATGAAGTTGGGCCCATCAGCTCAGTCTGTCAATTTCTTCTTCTCTCACTCTTCTTCACAAGTAATTTGCAAGTTGCCATCGGCATTTCCAACAGACGCAGTTCTTCAATGGTCAATAAAGGGTAGTACCGGTCCTAGCAATATACAATGTTATTGCTCAGCAGTTTATGGTCCTTCAATAGATGTTGTTTA
This sequence comes from Amiota albilabris, assembly GCA_037040105.1. NCBI lineage: Eukaryota > Metazoa > Arthropoda > Insecta > Diptera > Drosophilidae > Amiota > Amiota albilabris. The sequence continues at coordinate 124,548 of JBANCV010000025.1, forward strand.
TCAAAAGCCCTGTTATTTCTGGCATGGTCACATACATTTTGGATCAACCATCAACTGAAATTTGCCATTTATGCTTTGACACACAAAATTTGATCACTGTACATAAAACAACAATCTTTTTCATAAGAAAATTTACCTGCAATATTGGTTAGGCTAAGACTTGTCAATCCATCAATTCTATTCATATTTACAAATGCAGTGAGCGTATTTCCTATTGATGATTGATGATGTTGGTTGCCAAACAAATCAATTTATGTACTATAAGTTTTATAAAGTTAGTGGTTAGATACCTTCTGTCATAGTATGTACAATTTTTTGAATTGCCATCCACTCATCCATTCGTCAGGTCGTTTGCTTCTGGGTCTACACTCGTGCATATTTAAGTACGCTGATAATAGTAAGTGACAACGTATCAGTTATATAAATTTTATAAATTATACATTATTAAGTATAATTAAAACAGTGTACTTAACCAACATAGTAATGCATTAATACCAATTTCTATTCGACATATACCCTATACACAAACAGGATCTATTCAATTTTGTGGGAGTAAAGACATACATAAGTTAATTAAGTATGTACTGTGAACCAAATAATTAGTCGCACCGAATTCCCAAGAAGAGCAAAAAAACAGAAAGAAGGGTATCTTCGAAAATGTAATACTCTTCACGCAGCCCGTAGAAAACGTTTTTTGTATGGGAGCTATATGATCCAGTAATCATAAGATCTTGAAATTTACATGTTTAAAGAATATTAATCAGAAATTTGTGTCCAAATTTCAAGGTAATAAAAATCAAAAAAGTTTTTCTAATAAGAACATGAATTTGAGTATGGGCTTGTATGGGAGGTACTCCTCCTGATAGACCGAACGTTTTAAGGGTCTTCTTCTGTATGTTACAAGCTTCATGAGAAACTACGTGAAGAGTATAAAAAAGTACCATTATTCTACTTCCATGGGAAGTAATCCGCGTGCTTGTTGAGCCAGTAAATCTTGTCATTTGGTCACTCGGTCAATATAGGTCGAATTACTGATTTATCTCATGATATGCGCGAATTGATCATCAACGACACACAGTCAACTGCAAGAATATGGACAAAAAAAAAAAAAAATAAATTACCATCCAAACTATACGCAACTGCTTGCATTCAGGTGGTTATTATGGCAGGATTGCTCGGCGTAAACCGTTCATTTCGAAGCACAATAAAAAAGAGGAGAGACTTTGCCAAAAAATAGTAAGTGAACCAGATTTGGTTTGGGTTAATGGATTATTCAGTGATGAATCGAAATCCAAAGTGTTTGAACAGGATTGCGTTGCAGAAGTATGGGTAAGGGTTAATGAGGGAATGAATGAGAAAAATGTTATATCAACAGTTAAACATGGAGGTGGTAACGTGTGTGGGGTGGGCCTGTGTCTGGAATCGGCAAACTGCAGTTCATCACCCATTACCCATGATGACAATGATAAAACTTTCAAGCAAATATCTTAAAATCTTAATACAGTTGGACTTCTTGTTCTCCACTGAAGTCGTCACTTTGCTTTAGGGAAGCTTGATATAGGTGAGTTGTTAGGAGTCCGATTGTAAAAGTATAATAATTTATGATGTTGCTTAAAGTTTCAGAATGATGCGGCATTAATGGGCAGGGTATGCAATAGTCAGACTCATTTAATTGTAGTATTCCTAATTGTTAACTGGTGTTTTAGGTCTTCCAATTTTTCTAATCATTTATTTAGTTCTAATTAACTTATCAAAGGTACTTAAAATAAAAACATAAAATTATCATGTGTCTGAGTGTGTGTGTGTGCTGTCTAAAAGAAAGACCGTTATTAATTTATATACATATATTTAATATGTCACCACCATATCATGTCTGTCGGCACGCTCATTGTTTGATAATCAGTGGAGAGAAAGATTATTTGGTGTCTTAGCAAAATGAAGCATTCATTCATTAATCCTTTAGTTCTTCCTCTTCTTCTTCATTTTGTCATCACTTGCACACAAACAATTTATAAAGTATGTTTGTTTGTTTTTTATCAAATTTTATTGTTATCATTTGCCGTCTTCTCTTAAGTTTTGTTTTATTGTCTTTATGGAAAACTTGGCTGTACACTCACATTTTATTTAATGAAAACAACAACATGTTTGTGGATCATAAATTACATGAATTGAAAAATAATAAAGTATGAATTTATAATAATTTGTAATAAATGAAAGTGCATGCAACAGCTGTTTTTCTTTTTGCCAGTGTTGTAAGTTACCTATTGTTGGCAGGTTTTCATATGCAACACTGAAATTTTACGAACACATGACCAAAAAATAACTCGGCAGAGGGCGCTTATTGTCGGTTTATGTATAGCATAAAGTCGAATTTACCGACAAATTGTTTTCACTGAGAAACTGCTTGTTTGCATTGCACACTACTTTTTGTGCGCTTATATAAATCTGCTTGGAGTCTGCTTCGTAGTGTCACATGTTATTTTGTTATTCAATTTGAGACTAATATTTCTGGAAAAAACAAAATTTTTATATTCGAAAATTTCACAAAAGCATTTTGTGTCACACCATAACCTCAATAACTTGAACAGATGCTTCAGTGATAATGTCTAAAAGAATACAACGAGAATGGTATAGAAATGTTGCATTTGCCTTCTGCATAAAAGAGCGTTAAGGTGAAGGCTCTTCAGTCGACGTCTCCTTACGCCATGGCTCATGGGTGCGGATTTGGTCCACTTGCGGTACGATTTTGGAGTCACAGAAGATAACTGTGCAATGCTCATTACAGATTTCTTTGCTTTTATTCCGATTTTCCAGCACTTGACACAGGCCAAGTAATCCTGTAGTGACCCTGTAGCTTCTTGGGCTGGGTAAGAGCGATGGTAATACTCTGCCTTGCGGCACACCGGCTCTAAAGCATATTACCGATGATTTTGCGTACGTTGAGATCAGGGGATTAGCCTGGCCACTCAACGACGTTCACATTATGTCCACCAACTTTGGTGAATAGTGTTAGTTCTACAAAAGGGGCATACTTTCCTCAGCATATGGAACTCAGCAATATTACTGTCCCTTTACATGAATCTATCCATTTAACCGTCAAATCGAGATATTGGACTGGTACTCAGCAATTTCAGTTTGAATCTTTTCATATTTGAATATTTTATGGGGTTTCCGATGCATGGTGGTTCCATGCATTATTAAGATCAAGATATAAGTTCTGTATGTATTCGGAGTGTAAATGATGGAAGGCAGCGTCTATGTGGTTTCATCTATGCTAATTCCTAAACTAGAAACTTAATAAGGAAAACAATTGCTTTTACGTTTCCCATTTCGCACAATTGAATCTATGTATAAAATATTTATTTCTCATACTAACCTGGCTCCTAGGGATCAGCTGAAATATTGAAGGAATTAAGAAAAATATCAAAAAGATTTGATTTTCGAGGGTGCCCCAATTTTTTTTTTTTTTTTTTTTTGGGCTTAACGTTTATTAAGTTTTTATTTTTTAGAGGGGCATCCAAACAAGAAATATAACAACGAAAAACAATTAAAAATTATTAACAAATAAACAAGGTTAAAATAAGGAAACAATAAAACAAGAAATTTCAAAAAGACAATAAACACATTCTCTTATGAACCGCTACCAAATGGGTTACCATTTAAGAAAAAGTACAAACGAAACTGTGCACTCATTGTGGCCATTAATCTCAAGTTCTCCAATTCATTTAAAAGATTTAACTTCTTATAGGCGCTCGCCTGTTGTCTCCTCTTAAAGGTTTTGCAATAGATCATAGGCTCTGCTTTCAGTTTTTCTTCCTTACATGGCTTTAGGTAGTAGTGCAATTTAAGTGGGGCCGGAGGTTGACTTAATAGGACCAATTTATATTTAAAATTTCGGTTGTGCTCTTCTGGAGCACAATCAAACCGTACACAAAGCTTCCATTCTAGATCAAAACGGATAAAATAATCACATGGAAAATATCCACGATTTCCGTATCTACGCAATTGTTTATTATCGTCTGTTCCCAATTCAAGATAACATTTTGAAAAGCGTTCGGCAGTTGCCCTTAGATTTTTATAGATCATTTTCGTTCGAAGTTTTTTGTTACGTTCAACATTTCTATTGTTCATGGCCTGAATATTATTCATAACGACATCTGATCTATTGTTTAAGCAATGGCAAAATTTTTCATGATCTGCCAAATTCTTGTGAGGGCCAAGCCATCCACAGCCGAGGACATTATATTTGCACTTTTTTGGCCTCTCCGGACACCATTTTTTCTTGTGTCTTTTATGTAAATTAGTTGGTAGACTTCTTCCACACCATTCACAATCTTTTGGTAGCTCATTAATGACATGTAATGCCAGAAAATTCTTAATTAATTTATCCCATCTTATGGTAATATGACATACTGGACATTGCGGTACCTTTTGTGCCATGTTTGCGTTAGAAAACGCGCGGAGGATGCACATTTCACATAGAAGATGTGTCGCTGGGCATTGGTATACCATGGTAGGCTCTGGAAGTTGCTTGCAAGCAGTGCACTTGACTATTTCTGCAGCGCGCTCGGCCAATATCCTATCTGAGGAATCCATACCACGTTGGTTTATTAATGTCTTGTTTATTATGGTCTGATATGCAAAAATTATTAACGTAGTGAAATGAAATAAGATTTGTATTATTATTACAAATTTTTTTTTTTAAGCAAATTGCTGAAATCAGCACAGAATTCAAACGGAGAACTGTTGAGATTGATTGAAACGTTATTAATAATATATTATGCTCAGACTACTGCGATGTGTATGTATAATTTTTGTATGAGATATCAAATTCTATACAAGAAAAATCAAAAATAAAGTTTCAATTTAATTTATTGGATTATCATAATCAAAAGTATGGTAGTGGTTTTGGATTATAATCAATTAATATTCATATTCCTACCAACGACTCCTATTATATACACTTTGGTCTTGTAAGTTATGAAACTCGTTTGGGACTCCTAATTGCTGCTACGCCTGGAATTATCAATTGTCAATTGTTGGAACTTTAGATCCGAAAATATATGACGTTAAAAATTGGGTAAGTTTTATCTATCGTCCAACGAGTCATTATCTTTAAATTTGGAAAGAAAAAGAAGTCACGGGGTGCCAAATCTAGTTAATAAGGTATTGTATCAAATCGAATTTTAATTTCATGATTTTGACCATCGAAACTACGAATGTGTGCCCTGATCTTTTTCAAGTGAAGACGTTTTGTCTTGATTTCTTCGCTTGACCGGTGCAATAACGATGCATAATATCCTCCAGTTATTGTTTTCCCTTTTTTGAAATAAGCGGTTTAGATGATTCCTCGTTTATTCCAAAAAACCGTGGTCATCACTTTACCGGCCGAATTTGCCGTCTTCGATTCCTTTGGAGCCTGTTCGCCTTCAAAAATCCTGTCTGTTTTGACTGTATAGTAATGTATGTTTTGTCTACAATGATGTATCGACGCAGAAACTCCTCAGGATTGCAACGGAAGAGCGGAACACTCGACCACACGATTGCGTCTAATCTCTATCCCTCTCATTCATCTTGCTGAGACTTTTTTCATGCTCAATTTTTCGAGCAAAATTGAAAGCACTGTACCATAAGTAAGATATGCCTATGGCTTCAACTGTTTCGCTTTTTCTCAAATTTTTCTTGGGTTGCCACCTTTAGTGGAAGTACGGTCACGTTTAAACCCATTTACCCAATTGTAAATAATTGCAAATGCAGGAGTAGATGTGCCATGAATTTCATCCAATTTAGCTTTGATTTCTTTCGAATAAAAGTGTTTAATCACCGCACAAAATTCAATTATTTTTCTATTATTTCCAATACACAAAAATTTGTTGCTTCAATGGACAATAAAAACCACAAAGAAGAAACTTATTGTGTCCAAATTTCAAGGTGATAGCATAAAAAACAAAAAAGTTTTCTAATAAGAATTTGAGTAGGAGGCTTGTATGGGAGGTACCTCTCCTGATGGGATTTGTATGGGAGGTAGTGCTCCTGGTAGCCCTAGAATCATGAAATTTACATAGTTTTTGGATATGGACCAGAAACTTATAATGCCTAAATTTCAGTTCGATCGAAACATAAATAAAAAGTTTTTTTTTAATAAGAATATTAATTTGACCTTGTGGTTTGCCCGGGAAACCTATGTACAAAAATTTCAGCTCTCTAGCTCAAAAACTGATTGACTGAACGAACATGGCTAATTCAACTCATCGAGCGGATCACAAATATATATATATTTATGTGGTCTACCAGAAACACACAGTTGTACTTAAGAAAAAGTGTCTATCAGACAGGAGAATGCAATGGAATGTAAAGGCCTCCCCAGTCATCTGATATTAACCAAATTAAGAACTGAAGGGTTATGATGAAGTGACAAATTATTCTGGCTCGTTGAAAGACTGCTCCAAAGAGCTAAGTATCATACGTAGGTCGCTGGTTAAGTCTTGAGATATAGCAATAGCAATGTTGATAAGTCAAATCTGACATTGGTATCGTAAAGCTTGTCGTTTTTAATGAATAACAATGTATTGTACTTACAACGTTTTGTCATACGAGTGCTTTTAGTATTGTTAACAGTGACTTGAAAAATTCGTTTCGCCTAAAAAATGGAATTAATTTGTGAACATTTTCGGCAATGATTTTTTATAATTTTCGACGTGGATTAACTCAACAAGAGTGTGCTGATCAACTCGCTTCGACTTTTCGTGATGAAGCACCATCCAGGGACACCGTGTTTCGCTGGTTTTTTGAATTCAATCGTGGTCGTAGTTTTCTCCACAACGAATTTCGTCAAGGTCGTCCAAAATCGGTTGTTGTGCCACAAAACATTGATGCTGTGCGTGAACTGATATTGCAAGATCGCCATGTGACTTATCGTGAGATTGACGCATCCTTGCACATTAGTTCCAATTCAATACATTCAATATTGCATGAACATTTGGCCATCAAAAAGATTTGTTCGCGTTGGATACCGCATAATTTGACAATCGCGCAAAAAAAGGCTCGTATCGATTGATGCAAAGAAATGTTGAAAAAATTCAATCGCGGTGCTTCAAAAGACGTCTATAAAATCGAGACAGGCGATGAATCATGGATCTATGCATATGAGCCGGAATCGAAACAGAAGTCGACTGTATGGCTCTTTCAAGATGAGCCAAATCCAAAAAAAGTTGTTCATGCACGAAGCACTTCGAAGCAAATGATTGCCTGTTTTTTTTTGGAATAACCGGACATATCGCCACCCTGCCATTAGAGAAACGTAGAACGGTTAATACTGAATGATAGACCACCATTTGTTTGCCAGAAGTGTTCGAAGAAATAAGAAAAATCAATCGCAGAAGACGAATCATTCCCCACCACGACAATGCGAGCTCTTACACATAGGCTCAAACAAGTGACTTTTTAAACACTCAAAGCGTCGAATTGATGGGTCATAGTCCAGATTTGGCAACCAATGACTTCTTTTTATTCCCGCACACCAAAAATAAATTGCGTGGTCAAAGTTTTTCGACGCCTGAAGAAGCGGCAAACACATGTTTTGGAGATACCTCATTCCGAGTGGAAAAAATGCTTCGAAAATTGGTTCAAACGCATGTAAAACAGTATTGACTTTCAAGGAGAATATTTTGAAAAATATTAAAGTCATTTTCGATGTTAAATATTTGTTATTATTTGTCTGTTTCAAGACTTAAAAAGCAACCCTCGTATATGTATGTGTATTATAGGAAGGAAAGTCATTGGCAGAATGATTAAAAATAAATTAAAATTTAAACAGAATAAACATTAGAATAAGATTAGTTAAATTGCCAGAATTACATAGATGACATATGTATATATGTATTGTGTGTACACAATTTAAACTTGGCGATTACTCAGATTAGTAGTCTCAGCTATTAGCTACATATATGTATGTACGTGTAGTGTGTTCACACTTTTGTCAGCCATACATCATTCAGCAAACCGAGTAGATTTAGAAGTTATTATTTATTAAAATAATTTGTGCATGATATGGTGGCAACATGCATGTGCAAAATTTGTGTATTAAAAGGGTTTGCCAATAAGAGTCAATTACTGTATTTCCTGCATGTGAATTTGAATCTGATTTTGAATCCACATAACCATAGCCTACTACCTCTATTGAAGTATGGGAATGGTAGCGTAGCATAGTGCCAAGTCCAAACCAAAGCAATCCAATCGACCAATCGACCAATCGACTAACCGACCATCGGTAGCATCAGTAGCTATAGCAGTAATATTAAATCAAAGGTAAAAACATCAAATTTCATTCAACTTAAATGCAAATTATGGACAACAAAATTTTCCCACAGATAAACCAAAAGCAAAAGGTTTCAAGAGAATTTTTAAATTCTTTTTCTTGGTCTTCTTGGTTAGTTGGTTGGTTGGTTGGTTGGTTGGTTTAGTACTTTTGAGTGTAATGAGCCTTCAAGTCAAATGTAAAAAAAGAAGTCGTCCCCGTCGTCATCGTTGTTTGGTTTCTATGGTATTAACGTAGCACAGAAGCTGCTACAGCAAGTGACCACAAATCACATAAGAACACAATACTAATATCAATACCAATACCAACACCACCACCAGCATCAGCATCATTACCATTACCACCAACCAACCATCGTCATCGCACTGACATGAGCAGTAGCAGCAGCAGTAGCAGTAGCAGCAGCAGCATCAACTTCAGTCATCATCAGTATCAATATTACCACCAACGTCACCAATAATCAATGCCGTCCTCATCATTATCAAGGCTCAGCAGTTTGTATCGGATCGGCTCAACTCAAATGAAGTTCAGCTCAGCTCCACTCAGCTCCACTCAGCTCCACTCAGCTCAGCTCAGCTCAGCTCAGCTGAAATGAACAACTGACTAACCAAAACTTAACTCAGTTGAGATCAGTTAAGTTCGATTCAGTTTGGTTGAGCTTCTGAATCTGGGAAAATAAAATACAACTCAGACCAGAACGCAACGTAACGCATAATCATTATCGCTTAAATTAAGAAACAACAACCATCACATTTGGTTTGGTTTCGTTTGGGTTTGAGTTGCAATAAACATCGATTTTGCTGTTCTTTGCATGCTCTCAAATTACAAAGAATCTCTCCTT